>JBAMJR010000025.1:8852500-9115000 GCA_038501785.1 Myoxocephalus aenaeus
GGTTATAATGAGCATGGAAGCAGCTGCTTCCTCCTACAGTAGAGGCCCCAGCCTCTCTAATCCTGATCATTAAGAAAGAGAAGGGTGTGGGGAGCGGCGGCGCACAGACTTGTGGGCCTCAGCACCTCAGGACACGCCGCGGAGACTTGGGTTACCCGACCGTTTTATTAGTTGGACCAGCAGGTATGGAACCTTATTGATCTGCATGAAAGTGGTAAAAGGGATTAGTTTATGCGAGACAGCTGGAGCAGAGACTACAAAGAAGTGCAGCGGTTCCGTTTTTAATCCGTCATTGTCCAAACTCGAGTTTGGACATTCAGCAAAAAAAAATGAAAAAGAAAAGTTGCCAGTGATTTTCCTTCCATCAAAGTGTGAACACGCATGGCTTTAATGAATGAGACACGTCGGCCTGATATTTCTGTATTCTGGCAGCCTTAACCTTCCCATGCATAAACTCAATCTAACATAGAAAATATCAGATTATTAAATATTTATGTTCTGACCTTTCGCAGTAATGATTTCATGATTTAATTTTCCCCAGCTTTAACTTAAAGTGCAGGGAGAATACAGAGCAGACCCAGGCACCAGGCACCAGGGGGGGAAAAGATGATCTATGTCGACGATGACATTTGCATTCAGCTTGTAAATATCAACAACGCTCAAGCAGATTATTCACAGGGCCCGCTCCACCACTGTCTCTCAATAAGCCCTCAGACGTTGGCACAGACACATCTCCCTGTCTTTCAATTTCACTCTTTAATACTTTGAGCCGAAGCAGTTGAGTGAGTGAAGTTTAGAATGGACTGATATCCAATACAAAGAGCTGTAACTCACAGACCATGAACGCAGCGTCATTTAAACAGAATATATGCACGCACATAGCATGGAATGTCCCCGTGTAAAGTTAATAGCGTTACATTTAGAATAACAAGCCCGCTCAACCTTTTCACGGGTTAGACGACGTAAAACTGCACCCAAGAGCCGAGACTGTAACAAGACTGTGTCTTTGGAGCAATTTTATGTAGATTAGTAATATGCTAATTTGAGGCATGACCTCGCTGTTTGCCAGTGAAAATTTGTCTCCGTTTTTGATCTGCATATTAATGCCCAAAGAATAGATGGAAGTTGAGACATGAAAAGGTTTAATAAAATCAGCAGGTAAAAAAAAAAGGCAGCCTCATAATTAATCCGGCAAAGAGGAAGGCTTCCTCATACAATGGCCAAACCTTAAAGTCATAATTGGGCCCTTTATTGATATTCCGCAGCCTCTCCAGCGCATCTCCTGAAACAGTGATTCATCTTTCACAGTAATAAAGATGGAAGAAAAAGAAAAAAATAATGCAGTGAGACGTGTTTAACTTCCTCCTGTGTATCGTCACACAATGCCGGCCCACAATCCTCTCAGCAAGAATCGCCCCTCGCCCCCCACGGTGATGAATACACAAACTAGCCAAATTGCTAAACAAACTCATTTTTCAACGAGAAACACCAACGGAGGTGCAGTTCAGGGAGACAGGCCGCGGCTTTTTGTGTGATGGTCTGTCATTGGGTTTGCTCTACCTAACCTCTCCTGACACCTGGAGTCAGGGACCCCCCTCTAAATGTGTAATATTCAATCTTCCTGACAGCTCCGCTAATGACCAGGAGGAACCAAAACAGAGGTAATAGGTGAGCCTCAAAATTGCTTTCAAATTATCCCCGATAATGATTCCCTTCCAAGTAATAAACTATGTGGGGTGTGTGTGTGTGTGTGTGTGTGTGTGTGTGTGTGTGTGTGTGTGTGTGTGTGTGTGTGTGTGTGTGTGTGTGTGTGGCAGTGTGTTTACGTCGGGTGAATGTAGAATGGCAGGGCTAATTATCAGCACTATTAAAGGTAAGTACATCCAGCTGCATCCCGGACAAGTCCTAATGAAGGACAGCAGACAGGCTGGACTCTTTCATCTGTCGTCTGTTGTTGGTCAATAGCCAGAGGTGTTAGTACTAGAATATTGTACTCAAGTAAACGCATTGTTACTTTAAAGACCTTTTACTCAGTTGTAGGAAGTAAAAAAGGAAGAACTCATGATTGAATGCACTATTGTAAGTCGCTTTGGATAAAAGCGTCAGCTAAATGACATGTAATGTAATGTAACAAAAAGTAGGTCAGTTACATTTTCATTTTCATTTACTGTGAGTAACTTTAATTGTAACCAACAAACAGGCACTCTGCAGTCTGTACCACTGATTATCAATAATAAATATACAACAGCCTTCCTCGGTGTAGCTTCACAGGAATGACCCAGAAAAGAGACCAAACTCAGACCCAACAAGAATGATGAACAATAAACAAAACGAGCTGTGGACACAAAGGCGCCTGAAACGTTTTTTTTAGAATCAACAGCAGAATAAAACATCAGCAAAGCAGACACATGTAAACAACACAAACTCCACAGCGGCCTGGAACACACGTCTTACAGCGAAGGAGAGACTTTTTAAACACACAACGTAGGAAGTGGTTGTTGATGCTCATCAGCAGAGTTCAGCACCGAGAAGTCCTCCAGAATCTGCTGCTGGGTCGAGTCCCTCCACTCGTCCGGTCTCAAAGCTCGATCTTACCGCTCCAGCAAGTCTTCACACGTCTAACTGGAGGTAGAAGTTCCTCAGGGAAGCAGAAGTCACCGCTAGAGGATCCACGACATGTTAGCCAGACCCAGCATGCCTCTCCAGGGCGTGTCAATTAGACAGTCTATTATGAATTAATTAGGTGCAACATAATTTTAACCATGCCGAGGTACAATAACACTAATTGTAACCACAGCCTCTGTGAGATCGTTTCTTAGCTTAGTTAGGGTGACCATGCCAGTCAGTGACCAGTGTGTAGCATGCCGTGAACTTACATTTACGTTGAGATCGGTCGACCAATGACAGTTCTCTCTACGTCAGAGCTTGCGTAAGAAGGTGGAACGTGAGGGAGATACCATTTCCAAAACTTGTAAGGGGGTAATAACTATTTTCCCGGATGTAGCAAAATCCCGGACGTACCATTTCCAAAGCTTGTAAGGGGGTAATAACTATTTTCCTCGACGTAGCAAAATCCCGGACGTTTTTGGAATCCCTGCCGGACGCTTTTTTTAGGTCTCGAAAAGAGGACATGTCCGGGAAAAAGAGGACGTCTGGTCACCCTAGCTTATGCTTGAGGTGACCGCGGCCCTGAACCTGAACATTTATGAGGCATCCTTTCCGGGTGTCACCTCTCTGGACGCGGAGCTCCGGCCTCCTGCAGCAGCAGAAACACCTGCAGCTTCTTCTCTGCCGCAGCAGCTGATTCATCTCTTTTCTTCTGGTCCATTCCCACACAGTTCATCAGGACTTTTGTTTTGTCTCTGCAGCTTCAAATCTTGCAAAGTACAATATACAAATTGTACAAATAGTAGCCCAGTTCAGGAAAAGTCAAATGACTGATTTGAAAAGTAAACACTACTTTGTTACAGTGATTAGTAAATGTAATTTGTTATTTCCACCCCTGTTAACATCCACGCCCCCGGACGGCCTCTCATGTTCTCACAGAGGGGTTGGTCGTATTATTCAGAGAGTAAACCAACCAAAACAAACTTTACCCACTTTTCCATTTGTGGGAACAAACTATCCTCAGGCTGATATGAATCTTAATGATGAACTTTCACACAGCAAAAAGTACTTGGGCATGATTCATTCTTTAATTTTAATTTCTTTCCTTACCCAAGATGAATCATCTTGTCAAGCACCATTTGCAGTGAGTTATGAACACAACACGACTGGTCTTAATCTGATATGCAATCCACTGTTCAGCTGGAGCTGTCAAGAAACAAGTCTGAAAAAGTTTCTTGCATGGTTGTCACATTGATATCTGAAACATCTGTTCCTGTAAGAGAAGACGAGATGGCTTTGCCTCATTTAGCCCATTTAATCCACATTTTCTTTTTTCTCTCAAATGTGTACCCACATAAATCATACTCCTTAGGCAGTCCCACGCAGGAAGATCTCCCTTTGAACAAATATATGGAAATGTGTTTAATGTTAGGTCACAATTGGAATGTACACTGTGCCAACATAACAATATAAAATATACTAAATATGTATACAGCATACATGCAAAGTGAGTTTTTTGTACTTTTTCAGCATTGTTGGTGTGGATTGTGCGGACGCTTGTGTGGTATTAACTTTTCAAAATGTCCTTCAACCTGAATCAGGTCTTGATGAGTGATTTATGATCTATTGTCGCCATCAACATCGTTTTTTTCTGTGTCCTTCAGAATCATCACAAGTGACTGTTACAGAATTACCTGTGCAGGTGTTTTCTGATTTGTCACCTCTACGGACGGAGATTTGGTCGGGTTGGCACACAAATGAGGTCATCGTTAAAAGACAACGCCATTGACTGCTGGTAGGAGACAGGAAATGGCGTCCTTCAGTGCACAGTGAGATAATTTTGAATATAAATTGCATTTTACTAATGCGGTAATTTCTTTTGTTCAACAAGTAGAATCAGGACCGGGCTGAGCCCCAATGTACCGTACCAAAGATAAGAATCAGAGAAAATGTACTTTAAGTAGTTTAACAAAAAATGTCCCACTGCAAATGATTTTGTTTGAAATATGCCATATTTAGCTTGTAGAAGGAGACTTTGTAGGAGGTCGGTGTTTAACACATACCAGCAATGTAGCATTGCGGAAAGACTGCAGAAACCTCCCCTCAATCTTTTAATGCTGCATGATGAATGCCAAATACTGAAGACATTTGGCTAATTTAATAGAGGCCACACTCCTGGATTACAGGTCAATGTATTTCAACACGCCAGTACTCTGCGCTCAATGCCAACGTGCAATACATCAGTCTCTATTTCCTCCTAATGCATGTAACACAGCAATTTGTACATTTCTAATCAGTGCTGCTTAAATGCATCACTGTCACCGTACAGCACGCCACCGACTTCTTTCTTCTCTCGAATTACAACCATTGTAAAGTGCTCTTAATTTTCCGGTGCTGGTGAATTATGAATGATATGAAATATTTAAAAACCGGCAAAGAGCAACAGCAGAGAGAGTTTCACAATCAGGCTAAGTACGTGGTGGTCCATACTTAGCTAAATGAGCCCAGAGCTGTGCACTGCGTAACATTCATTTTCCCAGCATATGTTGGCTATCTCGGCAGCTCTGGACTGTGCAACTGAGACAGGGGAAGGGTCTGTCGTGCATGTGAGCATGATCTAACTGGCTGTGAATATGAGGGGGGGATCGGATCAGCGGTTAGCGGTTGGAGAGGAAAAGTCAGCAAACGGAATGACATGTTTGTGTGATCTGATGCAGATTTTTTTTGAGGCGCTCCGAAGGAATAGAAGGCCTTCAGGCTATGAACTTCAAATCATTTCCAAACATGAACACACACGCACACACACACAGCCATTATGCCACCAATCCCCACCAGCATAAACACTCGTGAGGTACAGCTGTTGGAGTGTGTCTGATATGAAACGACAAGGTGACTCGGTGTCCTGTAGGCCACCTGAGAGGTAGACCTCCGCATGGGGACACAGCAATCTATTCTCCTCAGTGCAGAGGAACTTATTCAAGCAGAGCAGCAGTTATTTCCCCGCTCCGCTCTGCTCTGCTCCCATTCCCTCCCCGTTTGCCTCCAAGTCAGCACCAGTTAGTAGTTCCTTTTTGTGTGTGCATGTGTGTGCCAGTGTGTGTCTGCCAGAATGCACGCTAGGCTAATTTCCACTGCGATGCACTGCAGTGTGCTACGAGGGTTCTCCGGGATATTGATGTGCTGCACATTAGGCAGCCGAGTGAATCAGCTCTGTGCGCTGTAAATATTCTATTGTCACTTTTATGCGTCCGTCAATGGCTTTGTCCGAGGTAATTCGGTTCGCTGGTGTTTCTCTCCCCGGTTGCTTTCACCGGCGAAGCATCTGCACACACTTCATGCACACACATGCACATATGACAGAGACGGAAACGGAGAAAATGAGAAGAGAGGGGAGGGAAAGATAGGGAGGACACACGAGCGCACACACACACACACACACACACACACACACACACACACACACACACACACACACACACACACACACTTTGCCTCTGGTTTCTATTGCCGTCACAGATGATTGGGCCCAGTTTTGGCTTTAGCTCATCTTTGACCAACCCCTGGACCTGGAGCCAAACTGTTAAAAGACATTAAGTCAGCACAGAGACGCGCCACTGCCTCCTCTTTCTGCTAACCACAGGACACTAAACGTGTGTGTATGTGTGTGTGTGTGTGTGTGTGTGTGTGTGTGTGTGTGTGTGTGTGTGTGTGTGTGTGTGTGTGTGTGTGTGTATAATAAGTACACATGTGTATAATAATGAGTCTTTGCATGTACGGGCGCATGTGTAGCTCTCTCCTTGGTGAGGTCAGGTAGAGAGGGGGCAGAGTATTCGGAGCAGCCTTTCCGGTCTCTCTGGGTGCACCACATGCCTGTCGCAGCTCAGTGAGCAGACTGTGAAAAGCTTATGTAAATGACGAGCCGCTCAGATGTGAAATCAGCCCTGTATTAAATTGTTTTGTTCCACTTGTCAGAGCTGATTAGTCCAGAAGCTCTCCAAAAGCTGCACAGGTATTGTGTTGATTGTATTCATATAGGGGAAGAAAAGAAAAAAAGAATCCATAGATCACCTCGGGGAAGAGCATCTGTGGAGGTAGCAGGGTGCAATTTCTTTCTGTGGTTTGATCATTAGTCAGTTATCCCATGGAAGATTAGTCGGGTGGTTGTTGAAGATGCCGGATGGGCCTTCACGGACGCACGCTGATTGCCGTCCTCCTCCCCGTATGTGTGCAGAGGCCCTCCGTCTGTCTCTTCAAAGGACGGCCGTTCCCGCTCCATCACAAAGGACAGATCACAGGTCCCATTAGTCTCACCTTAGTCCACTTTCTGTCTGACTGTCATTGACCCGGATCTGCACGCCATCTTCCCTCTGCTCTCGCGCGCACGCACACCTCCGGGACGCAGCACAGGTGGCACGGTGTCTTCTAGTGATGGGATAGTGGGAGGCGGGAGGGGATGTGAGAGACAGGGTGAGGGAGGGGGGTGAAACAGAAAAAAAAGCGAGGAAGCAAGTTTGGGAGCTGTGTGGGCAGAGAGAGAGAGGGACAGGGAGGGAGGGAGGCAGTGAGGAGATTGCAGCACGGCGGCTGGAGGGCTCCCAGCATAAAGCAGGTCTTTGAAAGGGGCAGACAAAGAGAAAAGGTCTCGGCCAAATACCTGAAAGAATGTTGAGAGGAAAGAGGAGCGCGGCCAGAGGGAGATAAGGCAGTTAGCCGCACACTGAGGCAGCTCCTGTGTCATTGGATCAGGTTACTCCTGTGTGCGTGCGTGCGTGTGTGTGTGTGTGTGTGTGTGTGTGTGTGTGTGTGTGTTTGCATGCGCTCATCTGTGCCCTTCGTCCATCTGAGCGCCGGGGTCGATATCGGCCCTGCCGACATTCCGGAGTGGTCTGTCTGCGTTCACGGTCCAGCGAGGTCGCTGACAAAGCCGTGATGGGGCGAGGCTGCGTGTGGCGCCTCCAGGGCGAGCCCAGGTCGGGGCGACAAGACCGGGTCCACAGACCCTGAGCCACAGCATCAGGCCCCAGTACAGGATGAAGGAGCGATAACAAAGTCTCAATATTTCTGTTGGACTCCAGAGGATTCTGGTTCCCATGCGCAGCTTTTTCTTCCAAGCTCTTCTCCTGGGCTTCAAAGCATCTCAGAGAGGAAGGCTTTGAAAGTGATTTTCAAGTCTGGGCTTTATCTGTGTGTGGGAAATCACCCTCTAGCTATTTTGTAAGCTTAGCTACCTTTGAATGGACTAACAGAGCCTTAGGATAAAGGGATCTACTGAGCTACCGTAGCAACACACCAAAATGAGGCGCAAACCAGCTTCCCCTCTGTGTTGGTGTGGAAACGACAACAACTCTGTCGGGATATTAGAAGTGGATAATATGAGTATCGAAACAAATCTAAGCACTTATTAGTTGTGATTGAGGTCTGATAGCAATTAGTCTCGCTCCGGCACACGGACTGACTCCTGTCTAATGATGTCATTGACCTTGTCACCCCCCCAGAGGTCAAAGTGTCCATGTTAAACCATGCGTAATGGTTCCGTGTTTAGACTACAAGGGCCTGTCCGGCTAGATGGTGATGGATCGCTTCTTTTTGCTGCCAATGGTGTGTGTTGCATCAGATGATACGGGTCTCAACATGATACGCAGTTGATTAAATCAATACTCCAAGGAAATGTGCGGTGGGCTCCATTTCAATCCAATAACACAGGGACTTAAGCCGTGTGTGTGCGCACGCTGCCGCACATGAGCGTGTCTGCGCGTACCCTTGAGGGGCGTTTGCACGGTACACAAAATGAAAGGACAAGGACAATGTGTTTGTTTGCAATATGCTTCTGAAATGAGGTCGTCAACAGCAAATGCACGCCTTTAAAGAGGCATCATGATCATTTGACACACGTGGAAGCAGAAATCGTACCCCCCTATGGGCGATGACAGACTCGATGATGGTGGTAATTTACTGCCCCAGGTTCCTAAATCATAAGGGAGGGATGGAAAAAAAATGACAGCCCACCGGGGTGATGCAAAAACCGAGTGGCGTTTTTCTATTTTCTCCGGCTTGTTTATTGGATTTGTTTGTCGGGGAGGAGGCCAGCTGCTGCTGGTGGAGAGGCGGCGGATCTGGATGTAGAATCGTAGATATGAAGGAATTTCTAGCCATATGGCCACCGCCGTACGCGTTATGTCAGGGATTGTTAGTAGGACAGGTGCTGCCCTAAGGCTGTTTCGCATTAACAAATGCACGCACGCTGTTTATCACACTATTTCGCACGCAGGCAGAAACACAGCACAGCGACGCAGATCTCAGGACGAGGGAAATAATTTGTGCTATTTTACTGCCTGCCTGCTTTCTCTCCTTCTCCCTGTTTTTCTCCCCCTTTTCTCTCTCTTTCTGCCTCACCCCAGCGGTGACCCGTAGCAACCCCCAGTCTAATGACCGCAGCAGTTTGACACTCATTAAAGGTGCTCAATTAACCAGAGGGCCCGGAGTCACTTTCATTAGGCGACTTGTGAAGGTCTATTTTGGTCTGGTTTTAAACAAAAGCGGGGGAAGACAGGCCGGGTTGCTGGTACCTGGAAGTGGTTGTAGTTGTCGACGCAGCAGAGGAGGGTGGGGGGTCTTAAAACCTGCAAGAGGAAGGGAAAAAGCACCTCTTGAGAGTCATTTGTTTTGTTTGTTATTTGTTTTGTTGAACTGGATTCTGTTGGTGTTTTATGGAAACAAACTCAAATGGTGAAAAACAGCGAAATTGCTGAACAGAGCACAGAAAATTAGATCTCATGAGAGGGAAGATGAAAAACAGAGCCATCTGCTCTGAGGGCTGGCTCTCTAAAGACGATCTGGTCTCATTTCAGTCCTTTGTATCACTCTTCTACAGTAAATCAAGGGAGAGTTTTTTTTTTCTTCCTATGGTTTAAGCTTGTGTGTGTGTGCGTGTGTGTGTGTGTATATATACTGTACTTAAGGCTGCATGTGTGCAAATATAGCTGCGAGTGCACAGAGGGGAATGTTTTTCCCATTGTGCATGCTTCCTGCTGCAACATATCTTAGTAAGTGTGTATCTGGTTTTAGGCAGAAAGCGTCTCCCGGTCCCAAGCCTCCAGAGTCATCGGCCTGTGAAGGTCAAGTCTGATTCAGAAAGAGACAAGGCAGATTGGCATGGAAATGGAATCTGCTGTCTCTGTGCCAAACGTCCAGACTGACTGACTGCCCTCAGCCTCTCATCACATCCAAGTCTATCCTCTCATCGCACAGTCCACTCCTCCTCCTCCTCTCGCCGCCGCCTCTGCATACCAATATCAGAATAACACAAAGGAGGAACAGCACTGAAATAGGCCTGTTTAATAATCGCCATGTCAAACAATGTCTGCATGAACGGGAAACATGAATCCAGCTGTTAGTTGCAGCTAGTAACCATCTGCTTAAAGCAGAGCTGTCTCTTCTCATTTATTTTTTTATTTATTTTTTACTTTTGCATATGGCAGATGTAGCCTGAAGCCATTTTTAAGCAGTTATTTTATAATGAAACTAGAAATGCACTTACTAAGCTAGTAAATTCATAAACAGCCGCTGCTAAGAGATATTGCTTAAATGTTTATTACATCTTTATGAGAGAAGTCAAGTTAGATGAGTTGCATGAGGCCTAACGTGTGTGTGTATGTGTGTGTGTGTGTGTGTGTGTGTGTGTGTGTGTGTGTGTGTGTGTGTGTGTGTGTGTGTGTGTGTGTGTGTGTGTTTGTTACGCTGTTGTATGTAATGAGCATGCACTTTTGATATGAATGAGTGCAGTGAGGCGTGAGATGAGTATGTGCCTGCTGGTATGGAACAAGTCCTTGCACTTCTTGTGTGTGTATGATTTTGTGACTGGAGTGAGTATGTGTGTGCATGCGCGTGTATGTGTGTGTGTGTGTGTGTGTGTGTGTGTGTCCATGCGTGTGTTAGAGCGAGAGAGAGGGAGGGAGTGTTCATTGGGCTGAAATGGGTCCCTGCCCTTCATGAATATTCAGTTACCCCCCGAGTTCCCCTGATGTCTCACTGATGTCAGCTTGCGTGTGGGAAAAGAAGTTGCCCCGGTTACCTTACTCCCCCAAAGCTGTTCTTACTGCTGCAAAAAAAAAAGAAAGTAATTTAAATTTGGAGACGCATAGTGTCGTTCATCCCCAAAATGCAAAAAGCGTGCTGGTCTGGAGCCAGTAACACAAATACAGCTGAGTGAAATCTCCTTGATCTCATGTGGCACCCCCAAAACTAGGGCAGCACTTAGGTCACATGTTTAGGTCAGTCACCCTTCACTGGGGGATTCTCTAATGCATCCTGTCAACCGCTGTGCAGCCGCAGCATCGCAGGGAATACAAAGGCATGTCTGCGCCCGCTAATGATGCCTCCCGACTGCTCCTCTCACTTTTAATTTCTCAGCTGGGTGTTTGCCGTGAATTTGCCTGTTAAGCTGAAAAGCTCCGATATAAAAGGTCTGTTTTGCTCCCTTCACGCCGAGTGACATTGAGAGATCCTTCAGTGCTGCACTGAATGAGAGATATTATTATTCTCACACTGTCATTGTCAAACAGGCTTGCAGACAGACACACAGGCATGCACGCACACACACACTCACTCACTCACACACACTCACACACTCTCTCTCTCTATCCGTCAGCATCCATCATCTCTGCCCCCACAGATGTTGCCTAGTATTTAGGTCAGTTAGTTTGCAGATGGGTGGTCAGCGACGCTTGTATTGGCTTAGGTTTCCACGAACTGATACAATAGACCAGTCAGCTCTAAGCGGCCACCCTGGAGAAGCCGGAAGTGCGGCTCTTTATAATCATAACGGACGGAGTTCGCTTACGGATACCAAACAGCTTTAAGGTCCGACTAATGATTGGAGTTACCAGATTAAGACGGTGCTGATGAATGCGTGTACTGTAGCTATGGAGATAAGATGTATCATGTGACTGTATGTTTCTACTCCCACTGGGGACATTATGATCAAGCACTTTACCGTGAAATGTTTCTGCACATTGTGGTTCTATTTTGGCTTTGCTATACTTTGGGGCTACATGCATTGGCCACTAGTCAGCTATTGTATCTATACTTAAATACTTAAAGGGTACACATCATGCTCATTTTCAAGTTCATACTTGTTTTGGGGGTTTCTACTAGAACATGTTTCAGTGCTTTAATCATTCAAAAACACATTATTTTTCTCATACCATCTATCTGAATGTACCAGTGTTTAGCGCCTGTCTCTTTAAGGCCTCATTATGAAAAATCCCACTCGGCTCCAACTGGCATGCCAGAAAAGTATGGTGCACCTTAACAATGGTGGGCAAGCCGTGGGTGGAGGTACTCAGATGGTGGTATGTTGTTAAGAGCCTGCATGAGACATAGGAAGGGAAATCAAATCTGATTGGTTGGCTTGTTGAATCACACGTCTTCTGATCCCACAAAGACGGGGTTGTCTTATTTCACAGTTTGTGAGTTGGTAGTTACTCAGGATACCTAAATGTACAGAATGTTCATGACATATCTCAAAGGTTTGTAAAACATCTCCTGTAAAATTACTGAATATCTACTCACTCATTGGCACTAAGTTTAGGTCAAAACTGTTTTATACTTAAGCAATAAGGTACGAGAGGCAGTACTGTGTCGTGCAATAATGTACTGTTCAAGGGAGTTGTTAGGCCCGACGCGCAGCGGAGGGCCGGCAAACCCTTGAACTGTACATTATTGTAGACACAGTACTGCCTCGAGTACCTTATTGCTTTTATAATACGGGTACCTGCGACTTTATAAATAGTAATGTAAGCTGCCTTTCAGCACAAAATAGTTGTAGCCGGCAAAACGTTGTGTATCGCATTTCAGCGGCAGAGAAAATAGTCCCGGGACGCACGGGACGCACATACGGGGCTATAAAACGGACGAGCTGGTCAGTAAATCGCAGATTTACTGACCAGCCCGGTTGAAAGCAGGGTGGAGGATGACACTCAGCCACCGATGTAAAGAAGTGCTCTCGCTGCTTCTGTCCGTCTTTTATCCGTCATTTTTCTCCTCCATGATGTTTAGAGAACTTGCCTCGCGTCGGGAATTTACCGACGTAATTATCTCTCACTGGAAATTATCACGATTTTGTGATCAAACCCTTTTCATTCCTCATCTTTAGGTTAGGGAGGAAGTGACGTGTGTGTTGTCGTTCGTTATGCTAGTGTGGGGGATGCTACGTGAGCTTGTTAGCTGTTCCGTTTGAGCTAACTTACTGTTAGCGAAGAGCCCCGTTGCAATACTGTGAACACTCAAGCAATAAACCTGCAAGTTAAGGAAACCAACGTCTGCGAGTCGTTACTGGACGTGACAATATCAAAGTTTACACCAAACATGTTTGGTAACTGTCAAGCTTGAAATGACAACTAACGGTCGCGCAATTTAAATCTAGCTGTTATTTTAAGTGCGCACTGATATGGAACGCTCTAAATGTAAACAGGCTGTACAGTACTTTATGGCTGAATAAACTACACCCCGTGACTCACTCTCAACCAATCAGAATGCTTGATTTGATCTACCCGTATTATAATACAGAATAGAAACAGCATTATGTCAACATCGTGAACAGAATGTATATATTTCATTTAATTGTCTCAACCTTTCACTTCAAGTTCTTAGGTTTTTGTTCATTACTGTCATGTTTTAATTCAATATTTACGTATTCTGATTCAATATTATTTGATATTAATTCAATTTTTTATTTTTTTATTTCAATTATTTCAGTTTTCATTCTATATCCTCAGGATTATGTTCGATATTCACAGACTCTCATTTTATATTCACAGATTTCTATTCAACAACCTCAGGTTTCATCTCACTATGTTTTAATTAAATAAAGTTTCATCAAATAGTTTCAAGTTTTAATATTCTCAGGTTCTCAGATGGTGTTCACAGGTTTTTTTTTATAAAATGTTGTCAGATATTCAGCTGGTAATTCAGCTGGTAATTCCATGTAATAGTTTCTAAAAGGTGTGCCAGTGACTGAGACAGCTTATTTTGTTGTACTGTATTTTGTATTTCGCATTTAAGACTTTAATTTACTCCTCTGTCATTTATTCGTCCTCCCACCACCAATCTGTCTGCCAAGGCCAGGACTCAAATCCTTAATATACACGCAACTTAAAAACAGGTGGAAAATAAAGTTTGGTAAACATCAACAATGCTCAAAGAAAAGAGAGGCCATTACTCTAAAGTACCAGCGTGTCTGTATTTGTCGGGGTGATTCTTTTGTAGTGTTAAACATCAAGAGCAGTTTGAGTGAACGGGGGGAAATGAGAGAGACAGAAGGAACGAAAGCTTCAAGGCATAATACTGTAATTGGAAAATTGTGCAAATGCGTTTTGGAGTCATGTTATATAAATGGCCAGGAGAGATAATGCCTGAGATTCAAGGCATGGCCTAATTGAGAGTAGGAGATGGAGGAGAAGAGGGGTGGTGACGCTGAGAAGGCGAATGAAGTGTGGGTTTTAAATTGGGTGAAGGAAATGTGGATGGAAATGGGATGTTTTCAAAGACGTGGGAGGGAGGAAGGGAGGAAGTGAGGGAGAGAGAGAGAGAGTGAGAGAGAGAGAGAGAGAGAGAGAGAGAGAGAGAGAGAGAGAGAGAGAGAGAGAGAGAGCTGTTTCTCTTTAAAGGGGAGGAGGGAAAGAAAGAAAAGGAAATAATTCCCACTTTCCTCCGTGGTCTCCACACCTGTGACCCAGCAGCCAGCCGCAACAGCTATTTCTCCCACGCGTGCATGTGTGTGTGCGTTTTCCATGTGTGTGAGTCTCTTAGGTTCCCTCGCTCTCTGTATGATTGATGAGTCTCGCTCAGATCTGGATCCCTGCCATCGCCCGGGTCTGATCAGGCATGTTCTGGCCATAACAATGCCATCAATATGTGGCTGACGGCCGGGCGTGCATATGTGTGTGTGTGTGTGTGTGTGTGTGTGTGTGTAATGAAACATAAAAATGAAGCATATACCATAACCCAAGAGAACCAAGATGTTTTGTTGGAATTCCCATTTCCTGCCCCTCTGAGGGATAAAAGAGGATATAGTTTGGATATAGTTCCCTCCCAATTGATTGGAACTTGAATCCCATTAATTAGCCCTTTCATGAGCGATCCACATGTAACTCTTTGACTAATGAACTCTCCTTTCATGTGTTTTTCTCCTTCCAGTTTTCACTTCTTTGTGCCGTCTCAGGTTGCGTCCGTATAGCTGAGACTGACCAAAAAAATAAAATCGGCTTGATATTTGATAAGCCGCATTTGATGAAAGGCATTAGTGGGCCTGCATTATTTATGACTGCAGAGTGATGCATTAACTCATTAAATATGTATATGTACATTACATGAGAAAGAACATGTCCCATAGCATGTCATATTGATTTTGGTGTGAGTTACGAGTCCCCCGCACGATCCATATGAAAAAAACATTAGGAGGGATGGCACACCAAATCGTTTAAGAGGTATATTGACGGAGCCCTCCCCCTCCCCGGATGCATTGTCACAGCTGAGAAGTTGGCGGAGTTTGAACGTGCTTGCTTCAACAGATCAAGGGTATGTATCTGCACATGCAGCAGATTTTGTGTGGGAGCCGAGTGTGAAATGACGTGAGGGGAAAACTAAGATGCGGCGCCAACTTCCACCGTTAAAGGAACCATACCAGTGTTATTGAATTTGTTCCGCTCATCTGGTTTGCTATCACTTCACATGTCCCGCTGACAACTTTATTTTTCCATCCGTGGCTTCTGCGGAAGTGAAAAAGGCCTCGGCAGCGGTGTGCTAGCAAACCAAAAGGATGAGTAGACTCTGCGAGGAGGCAAAAGAAAACACAAAAACACCAGCGCAATCTAAAACGAATCACTCATCTCAGAGGAACATGAATCTGTGCTTCGTCCCCTCAAAAGGCCCTGTGCTCGTTTAGTTCACACCAGTTGGATAGTAATTACTATCACACGCTATGAATTCATATTATGCAATTTTTGTCAGCCCCAGAAGAAAGTTCATTTCACACATAAAAATGCGAGTTCGCTCCGCCAGCAGGTCTCAGCGCCTCAAAGGTGACGCTATGATAATCTCCAGTGATTTGCTTCTTTTCCACATTACAAACCAAACTGGGGAGAAAAAAAAAGTCCTCCTCGGAAGTTTTCTCAATTAGTATTCACGGCCATGGATAGTGTAAGTTAAATTGTTCCCAAGCCGCCTCAAACTGCTGGCAGCTGTTGCTTTCCCAGGTGACTGGTTTCATCTAAAGACATGAGAGCCACCATGTTACACAATCCAGAAAAAATGTGTATGTGTGGGGGTTGGGGGGGAGATTTACACATTCTCACATGAGGGTGTTTAATGCTGGTGTTTAAATATGCTATTGAAGGAGTCTCAGAGCGCAAAAGCTGAAATACTGACAGTTAAAGAGACGACTATTGATAAAAGTTTTAAGCTACTGAAGAAGGATGCAGCAATATACACACTGTATCCACTGGACAACTGTTAATCCAATATTTAATTTAATAAAAAGGAGCAAGAGGATGCATTTCCCAAAAAATTAAGAATAAGAATGCTGCAGAGCATGCTGCAACAGTAATATTTCCTTGTTTTTGTGATGTTGACTCAGTTGAAGAACAACAGAAGAGCCCTTTGGCAGCACACACACACACACACACACACACACACACACACACACACACACACACACACACACACACACACACTCTGAGGGAGACATACACAGTAAAAAACCATGCAGTCACACAGTGGCTCAGTTGGGGGAAGGTTTTAATAAACCCACAGTAACGTGGATCTATGGGGGCGTCTCGGGACGGAGCCAGGAAACCAGATGAACGTACCTGCCCCGGGGCGCAGAGAGAAACGGCGAGGATGGGGGTGGGAGCCAGCGAAGCCACCGGCACATTATGTCTCTCATTGCCCTGACTCTCTCTCCGTCTCTTCACTCGCCCACTCCGTCTCTGCTCACATCATCCAGCCACACGAAAAGCCATGCCCACAAACACTGATGCGTTTGTCAGAGAAAATGCCCAATCACTTAAATAGCATTTCATGCCGTCTCTGCTTTCACAAGGGTACCCGGGAGTCTGTCCCCTCAGTCGGCTAAATGCGGGACTGTAATTTCAGACAAACGCAATGGAAATGCAGAGTGCAGCCAATCAGATTTAATCATGTATGAAGAGATGTAATTTTTTTGAGGACACCGGGGCAGAGCGGGTTGATACGCGTGTTACTATGCAAAAAGGCGTGTCCATCCTCCCCGAATATGAATTTATGAAGCCTGCTTGTGATTTCAATCTGACTAATGTATCAGAACAAACCCATCTGTGCAGCACTGACCCCCGAGGTGGGGGGCGGGGGGTGCAGTGAGCGTGGGCGGCTGGTTTATGCTCCCTCCAAGAACCAAGGTGGTCAGTGAGAAGGCAAATGATAACCACAAGAGGAAGGAAGAAAGAAAGAAAGAAAGAACATCTCTCCAGAACAAGTTCCATGGGAAAAATTTTATTTATCAATATGCGGTAGTTTCCAAACTGGTGGAACGTTATTTCCATTGTAGCTGGTGCCAATAGGTTACGCTGAGAAGCGGCGAAAGAAGTGAATGGCAAAAGAAAATAGAAAACAAAAAAGAAAATAACACAACTTGACAGTTATGATTCAAACAAAAGGGAAACTAATTCAACAGGTTTTGCTTACACATGCACATTGAAAAATAATACTGTGGCTTTGAACAATAGCAGAAATCAACCTACAGTGAGGCCCATACCATGAGCGACCAACATCTTTGGCTAAAATCAGGGGAGGAGGGAGAGAGCATCTTTAAAACAAAGACCGCCTGGGAGATAATGAGTGGTGTAAAGAGGATGATTTATGGCGAGCGCAGAGCGGTCACACTCTCATTCGTGGCCCTTTTTTTCCTCTCCTCAGTCTCCCCCCTCCGTCTAGCCCGATGGTCTTATTAAAACTGAGAAAAGATTAATCTTCCTGGACCAAAATGTTTTCGTTACATCTACTAATGGAGTGGAAGGTGTGGGTAACTCAAAGGCAGTGGAATTACACAGTCTTCATATGCAGAGTTAAGTGCGGTCTCCAACAGCATTCATAGTTTCAATGAGCGATCCATTTCAAAGCCGCTCGATGGCAAAGCTTCAGTCCTGAACACTTTTCTGAGCAACTACAATCCTGTTGAATGGCGATGTTAAAAACTCTGAACCCCAAGTTGTTGTTGTTTTAACACGTGTGGTAACAAAGACATTTTGACAATACTGGACGCTGCTGCGAAAAGACAGCTCATGTGTCCGTTGCAATATTCAGTTTAATTCTAACAGAAAAAGAAAATAAAAACATGTTGCGACAGAGACCAAAAACAAAATAATAATGCAAGGATTCATACAAAACACACTTTAAAAAGACAGCTATTTACAAACATCCTCCATTACAAAAATCTAATCTTAAATTCTTCTTATGAGCAGTGTTCAGGTGAAATTACATCTTAAATTGGGCTCTATCCATATATTTACATTACTCTGTTATCTCCTTTTAATTTTCTTTTTTTCTTTTCTCTCCCAAAAAGTTGAAAAAACATTTAAGTGGTCACTAGAATGAATCAAAATGAGATATGGGTGTGCGTGGTAATTTGGTAATGACTCCCTTGGCTGGCGGAGGTGAATGGATGCGCACTGATCCGAAACAAAAACATTTGATTTAAATGTGTTTCACAGAGGACCACTGAGGGCTGCATGCTGAGTTAAAACACAGGACCACAAAAGCACGAGCAGCTGTTTAGGTTGTTAACTCTGGAGGTTAACGACACGCAAACGCCGCTGGAGTCATCCCCCCCGAGTCTCCAAGCCGGGGCTGCCTTTTAACTCAGCGGTGTGTGTGTGTGTGTGTGAGTCCGTGGATGGCAATGGTATGCGGCGGCGGCGGCGGATGATGATGGGCGTCTCCGCCGGTGGAGAAACATTCACGACCTGAACGTTTCGACTGGAGATAAACCTGGACCCCGTCCGTCTCGCTGTGTCTGTGCACACGTGCACGTGCGTCAAGCGTGAGTGTCTGCGTGCTGAGGAAAAGCCGTCCTCATCTGCTCCCCCTCTCCTCTCACACATCACTAACTGGGACTGCGGCGCTCTGTACTTTTGGCATCCGCACTGTTTGAGAGCACCTAGTTGCAGTCCCCCCCCCCAAAAAAAAAACAAGTCAGCTGACAGACCGCAGAGGCATTCATACACACGTACACGTGCAGGAAGAAGAACGAAGGAGAAGACGAAAAAAAAAAAAAAAAAAATGCCAATACAAGCACAAATAAGCACCCACACTTAGAAGCACCTGTATGTGCACGCGGAGCGTCGGCGTGCACGCGGAGCGTCGGCGTGCACGCGTGCACACAGCCGGCTGCAGTAAATCCTGTCTCGCTGCCTGCTGCCCTGGGCTGTGTGATAGCTGAGCTGCAGTGTCCTCGCCGGCTGAACACCTTGACTGAGGAATATTCTGCACAGCATTTTTATTCACAGCACAACTGGCCAGAGGATGGGAAAATGAATGCTAAACTAAACCCCCACCTCACCCACCCTCATCCCCCATCCGCACTGCCATCTTCCTCCTCTCAGGTTAAAGCCAAGTCACAGGAACATTTTCTCTCAGTCCATCCCTCTCCCTCTCCCTCTCTCTCTCTCCTCCCCGGCTGGTGAGTGTGGGCATGGAGATGGCACATAGATTAGTCACACGCTGGCGACACCACTGACTGTGCACTCCACTGACTCATCCACAGATGGCAGCCAATTGGCATCCGGCGATACTGTATCTCAATGTTCAGCCGCGGCCCGCCATCCAACTTATATATAGGGCACTCTACCTATGTAGGCCAGCCAATCGGTGGCGACCACGCAACCCACGCCCACCTCGCCCAGGCAGCAGCCACCGCACGAACTGTTTGATGCTTACTCCGGAGCACCAGAAGCTAGAACAAACACATATCAACCTGCCTGCTGTCTTAAAAAAACATCCCCCCCCCCCCCGAAGGCTCATCACAATAAAACCTTCAGTCGGTGCCAAATGGAGCAATGAGAGAGTTTTGTAAGATCTTGGGCTCGTCTGCCTGTCGGTGAGTCAGTCTGTCTGTCTTGTTCTTGAGCCTCACCATACAGTAACTTAGTGTTCTACACCGAAGCCAGCAGGTCTGCCCAGATACCGGACTGGTCCGGACATGCCCAGACACACACACACACACAGAGAGATAGAGGACACACCCTCAAATACAAATAAGTAGGTCATAAATACCAGAGTAAAGGTAAAGCTCATATCAGACCAGTAGAGAAGGGAGTTTTCCAAGACACACACACACACACACACACACACACACACACACACACACACCTCAACGTCAACAGTCCGGGTCAAGGTATTTTCTCAGGAAAAAAATAAAAAGAGGCTAAAAAGAACGTGATGGATGACATGAGTGGCGAGAAGAAGATGGGAGTAATAATGATGATCTATTCAACTCTATACATTGTGCACTTGTAGGAAAAGTCTAACAAAATACAACTGCTTTGTGAACTGAATCAGGGTTCGAGGAAATCCTCCATCAAAAATAGTAAGTAAGGCAAACATCAGAGGTGCGAAGGGAGAGGAACACGTTATTTTCACACACTGTGTCTGGTACCTGAGCTACCTGGAGACTTTCCTGGCCCAGCGCGGAGCCCCTGACTAACACACACACACACACACACACACACACACACACACACACATTTAATGCTTGCACACAAACTGCAGGCTTGAGCGGCATCCGGGCCTGTGTCTGCCTGTTCCTGGCTTGTGTGCTGGGATGGTGTGTTTAATTGGGTGTAGCACAGACTGTACTTCAGGGAACTGAGATAAGTTATATCCTGCCCGTTAAAGGGGACAGCAAAACCAGGAAGCTGGAGTTCCATCTGTTGGTTCGCTCCAGCCCCGCCTCCCCCCACTCCTGTCGGAGCACAGTGGGGAGATGTAGCAGGTGTGGAGGTGAGGGGGGGGGAGAGGAGGAGGAGGAGGAGGAGGAGGAGGGGCAGGGATTGTCAGACAACCCAAACAAACAGAATAAACCTCTCATCAGTCAGCTCACAACCCCGCTGGTTACTGGTCAGTTCTTGTCTCTCCAGATTTGTGCAGCAGGTGGTAGAAATAATACTGGGCTTGAAGACGCATCAAGTCCCCAAAATGCAAAGGAAAGTGTTCTTCCCGAGGACATAAATCAGGCGCTCCTCTCGTTCTCCCTCCCGACCGAGTCGCTGGCCGTGGCGTGCGGAGCGCGTCAGACTTTGTAGTAGATGTTGGCGGGGCTCTGCGGGGGCATCTCCTGGACAATGTAGACGGGGTGGCCATAGTCCCCGCTCACCTTCTCATAGTGAGGGCAGTAGTTGTTCTCTGTCCGCAGCGGAATGATGATGTCACTGGGCTCCGTGCCCGCCGTGCCCCCGGGCATCTTGGGATTGGACAGCGTGCTGAGAGACAGCGCCGAGGGGCGGGGCTGCGAGTGGGTGTTTTTCCTGGCGCGCTTGCGCATCTTGATGAGCAGGATGACGAGGAGGAGGATGAGCAGGAGGAAGATGATGCAGCCGGCCCCGATGGCGGAGAACACGGCCACTTTGGAGCCGAGGATGCCGTCCGAGTTTCCGGAGTTTCCAGACTGGTCCTGATTCATGTGGTCTAGAGAGAGAAATACAAAAATAAAAAGAGGGGGCTTAGGGACTGGACATAAATCATTTAAAGATGGTTTACATGTGAGCCACGAAGGCCCGTTTTGCCATATGCAGAGGATATGGGGTGAAACAAGCCCTTCGGCACAGAGCTGTCGCCATGATAACACTTTATTTTGCAGCTCTTTGTTCAAAAAACAGAGAGTGGCTGTGTTTTCACTATTTTACTATGTTAAAGCAATAAACTTGTGCAGAGCCTGTTTGAAACATGCCTGAACGAACTGAACGCTCGGTCGGCAACTTGGGCCCCAGACTGAAAGGGCCCAAACAGCTGCAGATGTATTATGATGTTTAGATATGAAACATATTTAATGATGTTACTATTCTAACTTATTGTGCCCAGAAATAACCCAAAGCACTTACGAATATGGAACTCAACTGAATACGACTGTGTACAGAGAAATGTTACTGATTAGGTTGCAGATTCAGATTCGGCTCACAAAATATAACAACTCAAATGCATAGTTACTATTCATTAAACTATCCAGCATCACATTGGAATTAAAAGCTCCACTTTGAACAGATGTCACATTGTGCTGATAAGGCTCACTTGAAGGGGACGTTTGAATGCAGGACCTTTACTGTGCAGTATTCATAGTTTTAATTATTAATAGTTTTACTTTAGACCACTACCAATACCAACATCCCCAGTTAGAGAAAGGCTGAGAAGCAAAGCTGGACGGTGTTTTGCAGAGGTGCTCAAATCACTAAATCCGCCCCTGAGAAACACACATAGGTCGTAAAAAAAACACAGATGAAATAAACTCGGTTAGGTTCTACTTCCCGTTTGCTATTCTCTCATGTCGACTCGAGGGAAATTAAGAAGATTCCGGTCGTAACGTTTCATCCAACGTCCATGTGACGTTACGTTAGTATACCCAGCGCCCATGTGACATTAGCAGGCTTCGTCCAGCAGCAAAAGGAAGAGCAGCGAATTTAAGTCCGGCCGAAATACCGGTCCACAGAGCCCTTAATCTCCGCCCTGCTGCCACACAATAGGACCGTGTGCTTGTTTTTTTTATTTATAATTAACCAAATTGCACCACTGCGCTGCCCTATACGCCTCCCGAGTGTGAGGTAGAGGTTGTCCAGATAAGAACGCACGCGCACCTTGCTTTATAGTTAGATCCATTATTTTCATATTTCTTTCTTTCTAACAGAAGCAGAGGGGAAGAGTCAGCGCCTCCCCCAGCCCAACCAAATCATTTTCATACAGTCCCTCCGAGACTGCGGAACAATCGGAGGATAACATCATTTGCAGTGAGCCACTTCTGTCATGTGCAGATCTCACTGCTCGCCGCCTAAATCAACTGTGATCACGACCCTGTTTGTTGTTTGCTCTACATAACTCACTGATGTGATTTAATTGAATTAGCTCATTCAAAATAGACTCCTAATGAAATCTGCAGACATCACTCCATATAACAGAGATTCCCACTCCGATAAGACCGAGCCTTGTCAACTTGCGTGACATGTCGGGCCCACGTTTGTCTGGCAAAGGCCAAGCGAGATGTGGAAAGAAATCCTTTTTGTGGACGAGGGCATATCTGAACATCTGATTTGATTTTGTCCTTTTGTCTCTGGGGTTCAGGACGGAGGGGGCTGTGACTGGCTCCTCTAGTGACTGAAATATGAGAAGAACCAAATCTGTTTTCCATGTATGCATGCAGCAGCTGCCAAAGAGCAGCACTCACCTCCCACCACCACCACCACCATCTCTTTACTGTCCATGACCCCCCCCTCCCTCCACAGGCACACAAAAGCCCTGTATCTCCGGAGACTGCCATCCCCGCTAATGACTGTGTCTCCGCACTCGGCTGACCACGCCGCACTTAACCATTTACCGAGGGGAGGGGGGGTAACAGTGCCTTGAGCCTTATCGCGGCTAAGTGACATCACTGAAAAGCTACCGATTCCAGACTTATCAGTGAAATCAGAGGCGCGAGGAATGCTGTACATTCTGGGTGCTGGAGGGGAGCCGGAGAGGGGCTGTCAGACGTGTCATTCCTGAAATATCAGCCCCTCAAACCGCGCTGACACGTCCTTCAATCCGCCCGCCGCTCCTTCACTTGACATAATCACTGATCTAACAATGGTCGACAGGTAAAAGCCTCGGTATAGGGGGAAAAGAAGTGACATTAGGAAATCTTTTTATAGTGCAACTAATGTCAAATAAGCAATTATTAAATGAGGGCAGCTTATCACATTGGGACAGGCGGCGCACTTGGGGGAAGTTTGTGGCATACAAAGTTGTGGAGTAAGTCAAAAAGTTGAGAAGCGGTCCCTTCTGTGGGAAGGAAGTTGTGAAAGGTGCTGTCGAAAACAGGAAAGGAGGACGGCCCAGCGGAGGCTCGAGTGACTCCTTCAATTATCTCTGCTTTTAATCTTCATTTATCTGCAATTCAAATGAGGTTTAAAAAGAGATATAATAAAGAGGAATGTCTTTGACTCTCCTTGGGTGCAGCACACACTGTGTGTATATTATGAATACGAAAGTGACTCAGGGTGAGCCGTATTGGTTTTGGGTGTGGCTTATTGTTTTATTGCCGGTTGCATTTTGGAAAGAGTCATTCTACTCTCGAGAACATTTGGTTTTACATCTCTTTTTTGCACGTTGACCCCACAGATATCAAAGGAATGCCTGCGGCGTGAAGAAGCCATATGAGAGAATACTTACTTTCGGAGACTCAACTATGATTTTTATTTTCTCTTTTCAGGCTAAATGTGATTAATTATTAGAGGAAGCCTTGAGGCTGTGAATATTCCCTTTTTTCTAAATTACACTTCAAAAACCTTTATTTTACTAAAATATTTGCACAATAGAAACTAGAAAGCATTCTGTAAAGAGTCTGAAGCTGCAGTTTATGTGGTGTAGTGTTGGTCTGTCAATCTGCTCACCAGGGTTTCCTGGCACCTCGGGCCCGATCCCACCCTTGTTGGGCGGACTGGGACTGGACTCCGGTATGACGTTGTCCTTTGTAGCGTCCGGCACCACGGGGTTCGCTGCGTTCGGGACTGTGGGAAACACAAAAAACACACAGAAACTCAGCCTTGGCACGCTGCATGCGCTGAATTACAATGACTCGTTCCCCCTGCGTCGGCAAGGATTATTTTCTATTATCTTCTGATGTATCTTTTATACACAGAGGTTATCTTTGCATGTGTTGAAAGCGTCAAAGAAGTGAAGATGAAAGCAGAAAAAAAATAAAAAAGAGGAAGGACAAGTTAGCGAACGTCTGCGAAACACGGCAGTATCCCTGTCCTGTCGTAAAAAATGAGCTCACATCTACATCAGCAGCTCCTTCAGCAAACACTCAGACAGGCATTCCCAACACTGACACATTCATGAGAGCGTAGGCCGCGCACACGCACACACACACACACACCTAGAATATACTTACAATACACTTAGGCATGGCAGAATGAGGATAAAGTAGTTATATATTAACTTTTTATTGTTTTACATTATTCATCACGTTAAAAGGCCATAATATGTCTTATTTATTGCTCTGGATTTAACTCTTCTGACGAGGAGAGAAGTGGAGGACGGGGGTTGTCGAGGCTCTGAGGGGAACGGCGGAGGAAGCAGACGGTTTATCTGTCCGTCTGTTGTGATTTCAGAGCACGCACTTTGAAGTCTTCGCGCGGTAAACACCAGGTGGGTGCCGCGCCGGCAGACAGAGGACGGTTATAAACTATTAGCGAAGCCGGCTGATGGATCCCACAGAGCACATGATCAGACTCACTATCTGCATCGGCCCCGGAGGCCTGCTCAAAGGGGGCGGGCTGTGAGAAACGGAGAGGAGGGCGTGCGGGGAGGCAATTGACATCAGAGTCTCTCGTGGCAAGTTTGCGTGGCGTGTGTGTGGCCGGGCATCTGTGTGTGTGTGAGAGAGTAGGGTCCGACAGTCTAGCAGTCTATTTTTTATTTCCACCTCAGTTTGGCTGAGACTCGAGAGGGGAAATGATTCGGTTGTGGGATGTCTGGAAGATATAAACGAGAGAGAAAAAAGGAAAAAACACACGAAGAAGCAGGGGGGGGGCGGGGGGGGGGAATTTGGAAAGAGGACAGACAAAGAAGGAGATAAAATCTTTTTTTTTGTCAAACATAACCTCCCTATTAACAAATAGACCCTCCTCTCCTCTCTCCAGACCACCGCATTGCTCCGCACCGACTGCAGCATGCTGGACCTCGCCGTGAGCTGTTGTGCTCCGTCAATAATTGATGAGCGAAGACAGGAGTGAGAAGTGGGGAACATTTCGCGTATGGCAGGCGATACGAGAGGACACGGTGATCCGATTCTCTCACACAGCCCCAACAGCGTGAGCCTACCACTGAGCATGTGCGGGGAGGGGAGCGTTCTAATGTTCTGACCCATTTTTCTGTGTGTGTGTACTTGCTGACATTTCCCTTAGCTATGCAGACAGCAACTACCTCAGAACTGCCAAACCCGCCAGAAGGAGCGAGAAGGCGGGGAGAGGGAGGGGGAGTGAGAGTGAGAGTGAGGGAGACAATGATCGAGAGATGGAGGAGAAAGAGAAAGAGAGAAAGAGAGAGCGGTGCATGCAAGGAGGTGAGTCAACATATTTCTAATGAGCACGGTGACATGATGTGGTGGAGGAGAAAGAGAGCGCTGCACAGCGAGGAATGTATAAAATATGGGCTGCCCGTATTTCTCCGGCAATCAATTGTGCTTCCTCTTCACTTCGCATTTTATATGGAGACAAAAGGCGGAACGCGGGCCGTTTAAAGCACAATTAGATATTGACGTGTCAGGGCGCATGATTTCCCACAAGCCGATGATTCAACGAGATTAGGAATGGGAGTTTCTCCACAGGAAGATAAAGGACGGGCGAACGTGCACACTGGCATGAGTCACCCAGATGTAATCCACGGAGCAAAGTGCAAAAGGGCTGCGGGTGGACACGCGGGAAGATCTCGGGCACTTGGCGGCGTTCGGCTGCCGAGGCGAAGGAAACGAGGCGTCCACACAATAGCCACGTGAGAGCCAAGCTGGGCCGGGATTGTTCAGTGATAATTGAAACAACAGCCAGTGTTGGCTGCAGAAGGGGTGGCGTCCAGGGCCACAAAATAATTATTGGTTCTTTATCTTCAAAAGACTTTTGGTTTCTCTGACCAACAGGCCACGGGACAAATATATTCAATTTGTGGTTATAGGGAACAGAGAAAAGCCTTTTCAGAAGATACAGCCATCCAATGCTTTTTGTTCAATACATTCCTGAAAAACGCATAATTGGTAATACAAATGTTTTTAAAACTTCAATGAACTTCCAGTCAACCCTTTTGGCAACTAATCAACGCATCCTTTCAGAACCGATAAAACAATATTAGTTTTCAGTCATAATGTGTTTTATGGTAAATCCAGCTGGAAAGAGTTGCTGGTTAATGAGGAACTGGTGCTTTTCTTATATCATGTCATATATGAGGTAAACACAATGACATCAAATGGTCGGATAACTGTGGTGGAGAGAGTATTCAGATCCTTTACCTCAGCAAAAGTACCAATACCATCCTGTAAAGTAAAACTCCTGCATTAAAAACATTGCATGAGTAAAACCAAGTCTTGTCAGCAAAATAAATCAAAATGAAACATCTTCAATGGAGGAAAACGTTGCATTTTGTTAGCATTTTGTCTTTGTAGCCTCTCAAGTTTGAACTAATTTGAACAATAAGAACATAAGAACGATAGCTGTCTAATTAGGTGTGTAAGGAATGCTCAAATAAAGTACTTCAGAATTGTACTGAAGAAGAAAAAAAATGGGATCTACATGTTTATGTTTATATACACTTCATACACTACACATATTTTGCATTTTTGCACTCTCTCTATTGTTTAAATTTAATTTCCTAAATTAATACTCTCTGCGCTGTATATATCTTTCATCCCTGTTATTTAAATTTTTGTGTCTGTAAGCTGCTACTTCGGCAACTAATTTCCCCTTGGGGATGAATAAAGTATCTATCTATCTATCTATCTATCTAACCCAATTGTTAGTGAACCTGTGACTGCAAAAAAAGCAAAATCTTATCTTATTAAGTATATTTGTCTCATGTTATAATAATGTTAATGTTGTAATTTCAGTGAGATGTAGGGGCTTGGGTTTTGACAAAGCATTTTGAATATCATCTCAATTGAAACAATACTACTAATATTAGTGAAATATAGCTAAACATTTGTTTTCTCATCTAATTTTAAGATTGCTTTCTATTTTGAACCGCCTAAATATTACATCCTATTTCAATAAATCTTTATTACAAGCAAAAACATTGTATTAACCTTTCCCCCCAGTGTAATGTAACTTCCTTAGAAGTTGAACACAACAGAACACCACTCCATCTGGTCATCCTTCACTATGTTTTTACAAACATGACCCATTCTATTAATATTCACATTTTTTTCTTTTTTAGCCTGAAACCCAATTGAAACCCACGTACATGCATACGCGCATACGCACATACATATAAATCTGCCCTTAGTGCCTTTTTTTAGATGAAATAATAAACACGCACACACGCACCGTACTTCTATACCCTGAATATATATCAAAGTTTCAGTCGCCGCTCTAATTTCTCACGGCCCTTCCTCTAATAGTTACTGGGTTGGACGGCCACATTGTGCATGAAATATTCTGCTCACAGAAATAGAAGTAAAAGTAGTAGCAGCTGGGGCAGCAGCATCTCTTTCAAACAAGGTTTTTAGGGCACATGGACGGTTGATTGACAGCTCTCTTCGGACTGTTTTGGGAAATGTGCGCTGGCGAAGTTGAGGAACAGCCGGCAGCTACAGACTCGAGCTGAGGGGGAACTTTCCTGGACGTTTCCTTGAATAAGACATTTCCTTTTGACTTCCATCAACGTGAGCTCTGGGATTTTATAAATGTTTTCTCTCTCCCGGTTAATAGTGTAGTGTGAAAGCCCTGCGTTCATGCAGCCATGTCGTCATTCCACCGAGGGCGTTGCAATCCCAGTCGGATTGCTCAAACTGACCCACATGGAAAGATAATGCGACGCCTGTCACTGTTGCGGGTGTTTTTCACTGTATCTGCTGAATTAGTTTTTTTGCCGACGCGGACCTTGCTAGCATCAGCAGCTTGGTAGCTTCAATTCTCCCACAGACTGCCAGGATACACTGCTGCCATCCCACTGGCCAACATTCAAATATCAACACACACACACACACACACACACACACACACACACACACACACACACACACACACACACACACACACACACACACACACACACACCAGATTTCTCTGCGAGTCTCAGTTTACTCTTGACATGTTGAGAACGAGCTTTTAAGCCCCAATCAGTTCATGGTGGCGGGCAGATGTTCCTCTCATATGGCGGTTAGTGTCTGTTTCGGTCAAAACAACCTCGCTGGGGATGGGGAGGGGGGTGTTTAGAGAGGAACACATCTGTGTACTGTGCGCTGTCACATTCAGGATATAGATGTCCACATATTGGGTCTAAAAGTGAAAAAGGATGATGCAAACCAAATGTCGTGTCCAAGGATATCCAAACAAAGCTGGCTTGTTTACGCCCAGCTATTGTTGATGATTTACCCCGACCGTGCACTTACATATGAATCTCAAAACATTTTCATTCTCTGATTACTTTATAGGAATGTTGAATAGCAGCTGAGGAATATCAGAGGCCTTTGTACATTGTCAAGGCAGAAGCCCTTTTCTCCTTTTCTTCATGCGTTGGTCTTTTCTTGGCCACCTCAACATTTGCACAAACCGTTTGTCATGTATCGCAGCATAAGCCCGCCAAGGCAAATTTGTAATTTTGAGCTATACAAAATAAATAAACTGAGAATAAACTGAATATGTAGTTTTACAGCATGGTGTTTACTACATATTCCACTGAGAAACAGCTTGTAGACAGTAACCAGGTGGCAGACGTATACCTAACTAAATACCTCATCTAATCAGTGCACTTCATCACACTGAAGCAAAGATCCTGTAAATCCAATACTGCAGTCCATAAAGCAGTCCTGCGTATTGATTTGCAACATTGCCTTCAATGGCCCGATACAAGTAGAGATATTAAAGCAATGGTTACCTCGGTATGATACAGTATATAAAACAATCTGGTCTTCTGGTAAACATAACCACTTTTAAAGCTGGAACACTTTGTAATAATTCATTTTGTCCATTTTTTTTCAGCATCAATAAATGTTTGTATAAAAATACTATAAAATAAGTGTAATTGTACACTTATAATGTAATAATAATGTATTTTTTAACAACTTACCTCCTGGTGTTTAGACAGATAGAAAATGAATAACTAACATTATCATCATTTAAACAGATGTTCCTCTGTTTCATGTAAATGTAAATTATATTCATTAATTATATAAACAGAGGTAATATTGCAGACATTTATTTGAAGGAAGTGCTCTATAAATGCAACATATTTATTGTATTAATTTCACAAAATTTCAGACAAACTCCATCCATGAAGGCCACGAGATGTTGGGATGCGTTTGTAGTCATACATTATTAAATATGATTGCTCTGTGTTATCAATCATTCATTTATAAACCAGTTATGGGAGATTATAACTGTTGAAAAATACATATATTCCAATAAAGAAGCAAAAGATGACACTACCGATTTAGGAGTGTGTCTATATTGTGTTACGACCAGTTTTGTGTTATATTTTAACTATATCTTACAAGGCTTTTTAACGATAGGGCTGGAATCTTTATGAACAAGATATGTTTCTATTTTGATATATCAAATGCAAATATTTGCATAATCACATATCAACTCAATAAAACAATATTAAATATTGATACGTCCTATTTAATAAAACAAAATGCATTCCATTGTTATGCATTGAACAAAAACAAAATCTCATATTTTGCTTCGGCTCATTAATTTGAACGCTAGAACTTTATAAAATGATTGAACGATATGATCATATCCTCCAGATGTGAAACCACTGGCAGTCAATAAATGGTCATATTGAATAATCACCAAAAACCCAAGTTAATGCCTTTGAAAGACGGTGCATGAAGAACATCCCTAAAAAAAACGCGGTGGTTCTCGAGAGCGGTGTCCTGGCGGAGGCCGGCGGCGGACAGAGTCACGCTCGGCACACACGGCGATAAATGAGAATGTCACACCAAAGTGAAACACGGCTGGAAGGCAGCGGCGCCGCTTTGTGTTCTACATGTGAGGGGGAGCACACATTTACCTTGTCCGACTTTCATGATGACTTTCATGGCTCGGCTCTTGCACACGCCTCCCTCCCGGTTCTCCAGGCCCTCGACGGTCCCGTTGGAGGTTGCTGGAGGGGAGAGGAGGAGATGAGGTGTGAGGAGAAAAGGGAGAAAGGAGAGAGAAAGAGGGGAGGGGTGATGGAGGGTAAAGAAGAAGAAGAAGAGAAGCAGGAGAGAAGATGACACACTGGTTAATGAGCACGTCCATAACGCACAGAACTAATCAATATTTACGACAAGTACTGATTAGCTGTTCCAGTGATTAGCCGTTCTCACCCTCAATCAACCGCCAGCTCCTCTCACCGGTATCTCTCATTAACACAATGAAGTGAAGTCAAATGAATGGAATAACATTAGAGTCTACTGAGGGAGAAGCGTGGTCAGACCTGTGTGTGTGTGTGTGTGTGTGTGTGTGTGTGTGTGTGTGTGTGTGTGTGTGTGTGTGTGTGTGTGTGTGTGTGTGTGTGTGTGTCTGTGTGTGTGAGTGTTTTCTGTCTGTGCATACTTGAACGGTGAGACATGCCAGCCAGAGTTCCAGCTGCTTGCCAACTCCTCGAGCTGCTTACTCCCTCTGAGCCACATGTGTCATTACTTGCTGGTAGCGCCGAGAGCTAAATGCCTCCCTTAATGTTTGTGTGTGTGTCCATTTCTATATTAGTGTGTGTGTGTGGGTCGGCCTCCCTCCATTTGTTGCAAAGTGTGCGTTCTGCTCGGACTTGAGCGAGGCTGTTTATTCAATGTCACATTCACTTCAGACGCTGTGACACAATTGGCTGTCTATTTCAGGGCCCATGATAATGACCTAGGGAGACAGAGTGTGACTCTGACCTTAACACTGAGCGGCCAGCGCAAGGCGGTTGTGTGTGCGTGTGTGCGTGTGTGGCCGTGCGCCTGTGTGGGCGCATGCGATGGCAGCTCTAATTTTGGAATTCCCCGAACGATCTCCATCTCCGCTTAGTCTGCTGTTTCAACTTACTCCCTTCCTCTGAAATGCTTTTGTTTCTCTTCCTCACATTATCTGCCTTGGTCTCTCTCTCTCTGCCTCCCTCTCTCTCCCTCTCTGCCTTTTCGCTCACATCATTTAGTTTTTTTTTTTTTATCTGCACTATCTGACCCCCCCCCTCCCCCTCCCTTCCCCTCCCCTCCCTCTTAACTCAATGACCATCTTCCTGGGTGATTGCTTCAGATGGCACCCTCATTATGATGAGATAGTCTTGGAGAGGGTGCTTATCTAGTGATGACACAAAGAGAGGCAGGCTTTGGGGAGGAGGAGGGGGCCATTGGAGGGTAAACACTTACCCTACATGTCAATTCTTTCTGCAATAAACTGAAATCCGGCTCTGTTGCTATGGAAAAAGCTCATCTGGTTGATTCATGCCTTGTCATTCCTAAGTATTATTAACGTTGACATTTTGTTGCCCTCTGGGATTTCAGCTTTTGTGCTCCGGCGGAATTGGAGAAAACGAAATAATGAATTGCGCTAATATTATGTTACATTATCAGATCATACTCTGGCTCTAGATTGCGAGGGGGAACCACAACATTTTTGTTAGCGCGGCCGGAGGACGTGATAATTTGCGAGGAATGATTGCGATAACATTGTGACAGGAGCTCTTTGGCAAATTCCCCCAGCTGTAGACTCAACACGGCTCGAGTGAGCCGGACACTGAAATATATACGAGGGGCCAGGGCGCTGCCGAGTGCCGCGCAGGAACAAAAAAGATTTTCTAAATTTACGTGGGACATTAATGTGAATGAACACTCACGGCTAAGTGAGCCTTATGATTTATGTAAAGCCTATGCAGGGAGCATGTCTCTTTCTGAAAGGGAACATTAAAAGACAGTGAGGTGAACGGGCCGGCTTCCCGTCTTAAAAGACGCAGACACGCAGAGGAAGGCCCAGACGCCGGCCGAGATCGCCGACCTCATCCTGACGTTTTTTTCCGCACAATTTCTCCCCTTCCTTTCAATTTCTAAATTTCCAGGGCAAGGTTATGCGAGAGAAAAAATGAGCTCTTTTGAAGAGCCGAAGCTCAAAAGGCGCTTTGAATGATCCGAGTAAGAGTGAGGCGTCATGCTATGAATTTTATATCCACTCAGGGGGAGCAAATCTTCTCGGTGTTAACTTGCTTCTGTCATCTAAATAAGCTATTCCTTCAGGCTGGCTGAACAGGCGTCCGCAGCTGATGTGGCACGATGATAAGTTGGCCCTTGGAGGCCCCTGTTTGGGCACGCGCCTGAAAAGAGAGCTGGGTTTTTATGAAGGGATGATCACTTTATATGTTGTTTGTGCTCAGGACGCTTAAAACGTCAAATGATTCAAGGCTTTTTACTGTACCGGTGGAAAGTCATAATCCGATTAACCGTGACCGATTCTAACCACATTTCCTTATGTCCTTACATCTTTTAAAGCACTATTCAAGATGGAAATGGACTCCAGAAACAACTGTTGAGGCCATTAACAAATGTGTGGTGAACCCAAAAAATACAAAAACTTGCAGCACACTGTGTTTGTCATTTTATCCCGTGTGTGATATCACTGGAGTTACATTCATCATGTCGGTGTTCACTCAAACACAGATAACTGCCAGACATGTTTCTCAAACCCTCTAACTGTCCACCACAACAAGGACACACTGCCGGCTCTTTTTAATCTGAAAAGAGCTTCTCTCTCTCCTCTACTGACGTTAATCCAAATCTGGATTTCCAGATATTAAAAGGCCGACGGTCATGTCGTGTTTTGGAGAGAGAGAAAAAGGGAAACTGGGGAATTGGGTCTTCCTGTGCGTCCCGGGGGAGATACAAACACAAGGGGATGAAGCAAACCGTAGGATGAAGAACAAAGAACCTCCCTCTCTGCTGCTAATGATTTAGTGGAACAAACCGGTTCAGCGCGAGGAGTCCAGAATACCCAAAGAGCTGGTCATTGCATGAAGGAATGTTGCTCTTTTTTAATAAAGCGGTCAGGCTCCAAAGCAGTTTTTTTGTATGATTTAAGGCCCTCTTTGTGGGTGTGGATCACTGGCCGCAGAGTGGCTAGTGGGAGAACAAAAGATCTACAGCTGCTGAAGTCATAAGAGAAACCAGGTGCCAAATGTTGATGTTGGGAAATATCTACAGCACAAAATGTGTCAGCCAAGAGAAAAGCCTAACTGGGGAAAGAGCTGGCCTGCAACAAGGGCTCCTGTTCCAACACTACACAAGCATCGCACCGCCGCGAGCGCATTAACATGCATGTGGGAACGAAATGCACACGGGATGCACGCGGATTTCACAAGGACGTTCTTGACGGAGAGAGAGCGGGAGACGCAGCGCCGAGCGACCCAGGCGAAGGCTGACGAGTGACGCGGCGGGTCTATGTTTATTCTCAGGTCTGCTAAATGAGGTCACTCAGGTGGTCCCCCCCACCATCTTCATCATGAATCATTTGCTGCTTATTATTATTCCTGTCCAGACCAGGAGGGGCTGCTGGCTTTCATACAGTGTGTGTGTGTGTGTGTGTGTGTGTGTGTGTGTGTGTGTGTGTGTGTGTGTGTGTGTGTGTGTGTGTGTGTGTGTGTGTGTGTGTGTGTGTTCTCGTGCACATCCGCCCCAAAGCCCCAAACGAGGGGGATAGATACAGCCCATGTGACAGACAGAGAACAGGTTGTTTAATGAGAAAGTGGATGAGAGGTGACATTCATTGGCTACCTATCACACAACACCCCTCCCACCCTCCTCCTCCACACAGCATTCAGACTTCCACTTAGACGAGCCGAGCCATAGCAGGGGCCGGGGTAGTCACAGTAACCGCCGCCAAATGATAATGCCTACATTTTCAGAAAATAAATAAATAGAAAAAAGGGAGCTCAACACGTACACAGGCACAACCACGATCCGATCACTCACACTTAGCATCAAGGGAAAAACACTGGCGAACGGAGCCGGTTTCCTTCCATTTGCGGCGAAGCGGGGGAGCGCGTGTCTGTATCAAACAACAGTGTCACAACAGAGCCGGGCCATTTCTCATAGCTGCCATATTCCTATCTGGGTTTTTGTTTACATTAGCGCGCACCGGAGTAGACGTGGAGGGAGAAGGAGCCTATTTGAACAAAATATTTCACTCCTGAATGAGCACAGAGAGGGTTAGATTAGGTTTATGGGCCTGATTCCAGAGATAACCCTCCCCAGCAGATCTGGCACGCAACGTGCACACACACACACACACACACACACATGCGCACACACACACACACACACAGAGACCGAGGTTGGCAGACTGGAATAATACTGGGGGATCTAGATGTTTGCACTTTGAACCTCTTCTAATCCTGAGTACTGGGCCATGGCTAAAGCCTGATTACGGCAGAATGAAATGGATCTAAATAGATGTCCTCGCCCATCAGCCCTCCGTTTCTTTGTCCCAGGAATAGAAATGGAAATCAGCAATCGACCTCCAACCTCTCGCTCGCCGTCTCCCCCCCGTAGCCTCCTGCGTGGGTCTTTTGGCCCCGGAAAATAAAAAGGTCATGACTTTTTATATCATCTCAGAAGGACCGGGCGCCCTCGGCCAATGGTTTCTTCTCACCATCTTTTCAATAATAAAACCTGGCAGACACTATAATAGTCATATCTTCGACTTTAGTGCTTTTTTTTGTTGCCAATCCAATATTGAATTTGGGAGTAAATGTGGTGTGCGGACACAGCTGATTTTCTCATCTACATGTTTGACAACGATGCTTTTTTTCCCTCCGCTATTTTTTGTTTTTGCCAAGCATCGCCATGTAGCAGCTCTGAGATCAGCGCATGCTGCCTTCTCCCGGGAGCCGCTAGCTGCGCGTACGGTAAGCAGGTAGCAGCATTCGTGTCAAGGTTTGAGGTGGTTAGCGGCCCAGTGCACACAACTGTTGCTCAGCTTAATGCTTCAGTATACAGCCAGAGGGGGAGCTCCTCTCCCGCGTCCTGATTAGACTGCGCTCCCTCTCTCTCTCTCACACACACACACACACACACACACACGCTAGCGGAAAATCGAATGCACCCACGGCTGCACACACACAAATACAATCCCAGTTGAAAATGGTTGCCGAAAAATAAATATACAGACATACAAGCACTTGGCCCAATGGAAGTGAACACACACTGAAGCACACACTGACATGCGCGCGCGCGCACACGCGCGCACACACACACACACACACACACACACACAGGCTGCTTGTGTAGCCAGAAGATCAGGCAGGACTTAAGAGCTCCTCCGGCACCAAAATTACAGGGTACCTCTAAATCCTTCCAGCAGAGAGCACTATGGGATAGCGTGGGGGGGGGGGGGGGGGGGGGGGGGGGAAAAGAGAGGTGTGTGTGCGTGTGGGGGTGAGGTGTTTTGGAGAGGGGATGGAAAGAGGAGTGCGGGGTGAGGAAGGGCAGGAGAGGAAGCTGGAGATTCCTTTTTTTGAAGATGAGGGGAGCGTGCGAGCTGGGGAGGGGGGTGAGACGTGATCTGTCTGAAGTGCGTTTGCGTGCGTGCGAGTGTGTGCGTGTGTGTATGCGTGCATATGTCGGTGAGGGAATATGGAAGGAGGTGATGAAGTGAGGAGTTGAGAGGAGGAGGAGGAGAGCTTAGTTTGGAAAGAAGAAGTGGGAGGTGATCTCTCTCTGTGAAGCGGAGGAAGCATATGCAAGTGTTGGATTGTGTGCATGTGTGTGCATGTGTGGTGCGTGTCTGTCTGTCTGTCTGCCAGCCTCTCTTACTCACACTCACCATTTCTTACACGCTCCCCTGACTCTCGTTGTGTGCGTTTTGGCCTCTGTTGTGCAACTGTGTACATTTGAGTAAGTAAGTAAGTAAGTAAGTAAGTAAGTGTGTGTGTGTGTGTGTGTGTGTGTGTGTGTGTGTGTGTGTGTGTGGTGTGTGTGTGTCTACATCTACGTGTATCAGAGTGTACACACGCGCTCGGACAGACATGTGCACGAGTGAGGACTTTGTATTCCAGCATGTATATTTACAAATGTTTGTGAACGTGTGAATTCTCCTTGGTGATCTTGGTGATTTTCTTTTTCAGTGTGTGTGTGTGTGTGTGTCTCAAGACAGTCCCAGATTACTGAGCCAAAGGTTAGGCATTATGGACTTCCATGGCGGCACCACTGGGCTCGTGCTTCAAGACTACTTATGACAGCTTTTAACCTCTGCAGAGGACCTGTCAGCAGCTCCCAAAGTGTCTCTCTCTGTGTGTGTGTGTGTGTGTGTGTGTGTGTGTGTGTGTGTGTGTGTGTGTGTGTGTGTGTGTGTGTGTGTGTGTCTCCACAGGACTCCCAGCCTGCAGACACAGAGAGCCTCTGCATCATTTAGCTGAGGGTGTCTGTGTGTCACCTCTCTGGTGAATCCGGCGGAGAGCAGAGCTTTTACACCTTTTCTTCTCCATTACCCAACTCTGCAACTCGTACACGACCATAGAAATTTCGCCCGTGTATCCACGCACGCAAAGACAGAGGGACGACACTGTCCCGTGTGAACACAAGGCAGCACATAAGACAGGGGCGTGCACATGCAGACTTTTCACACACACACACACACACACACACACACACACACACACACAGAGAGAGAAACAAACAAAGGTGCACACACAGTGCAGGCCGTCTGTCGGATCAGTAGGAGATAAAGGACGCAGAGGAACAGCAGGACCTTGGGGAGCGGAGCAAGTCATCCGTCTCAAACACGAACAGACTGAGCACACTCCAACATGACAGATGCAGACAGACTCATCTTAGAGTACATCGCATCTTGAACCTTTCTCCTGCCCCCCCACACACTTGCCTCTTCTCTTCCCTTCCCACACACACACACACACACACACACACACACACACACACACACACACACACACACACACACACACACACACACACGATAAAGAACCGCTCACAATGTGCACACACGCTTCTAAACCGAAGGCCAAATAATCTGACATGTGTGCACCGTGGGGACTTCAGATCATAGACTTTTTGAATGCAGGTGATCAGTACAATAAAACTGTGCAAGCTGAGGAATGGGACTAGTTTATAACACTATTATAACACGTATAACACTACTACTACTACTACTACTAGCGGTTGCATACAGCATTAAAGTTATGAGAAGCAGCGACAGCAGCCGCAGCGTCCAATATTAATTTCAGCCCCACACCGGCTGCAAAAAGCCAGCCCACCGCGCGTCTCTGTTGTTGCTAATGTGGAACATTTCGAGATATTAGCTATTTCAACTTTCGCAGCTATTCCGGCGATAATGCATGCTGTTGTGTGCAGAAGTTGCCAGTAGCCCACACAACCCTCCCTAATGACAGAGTAGCTAATTGGCTGTAATGGCTCTTTTCACCGATATCATCGAGCTGCAGCCGCAGAAAACCTCAGCAGTTTTAAACAAATCATGTGCAGGGGGGAAACACAGGATGGGGAGGGGGGCGGCCCGCAGCAGCTCATTTTGCGTACATCTAAAAAGCGGCGTAGAAGGAAAAGCAACATTTCAGACGGTTGCGGCCGTTATTGTCCTTTGTTTGCGGCATGTATCGCTGATCAATTATAAGATTATTATGGTTTTTTAAACTGGCACAGCCCTCGTGGGCGCACACAAACATTAGCACCCTTGAACACACAATAACTAACAGGTGAACAAACACGCCCTTAGAGTGACACACACAGCACACAAAGAGCGCGCACACACGCACACACACACACACACACACACACACACACACACACACACACACACACACACACACACTTGCCTCTGCCATCTCAGACAGTGCATCATTTCACTAATAGCAGCTGAAATGTTGCGTGTTCAGAGAAATAAGCAGAGAGGGAAACTGGGTCAGAGAGAAAAAACTGGCATTGCACCTTCCTATTGGTCAGAGGGAAAGGTTAGAAGAGCTCTCTCTCTCCCCCTCTCTTTCTCCCTCCCTCTCTTTCTCCCTCTCTCTCCCTCTCTCTCTCTCTCCCTCTCCCTCTCTCTCTCTGTTAATATTGTTCATGTGGCCGAGTAACTGTTCATCTTGTGCTTAGCTAATGCGTGCGTGTGTGTGTGCATGAGGCTTGTTTGTGCGGCCGTGTGTAGCTAGCAGTGGACAGGGTTTATTCCTTGTTAAAGTCAGAGGGAAGTTCCACATTAGCGTTACATAAATCCCATCATGGGCCCGCTGCTTCCTTCACCACAGAAATCAGAGGACTCTCTTCTCAACCCACATGACTTCTTCCAATCCTGGATTTGTGTTCCCTGATTTAAATCTGCAGCAGCAACTCATCTGATCTGCCACCGTTTGCACACGTTATAGGGGCTCCTGTCAAGCTGACGGACCACTTCCTGCCACTTTTTCTAATTAAAAGCCGCAGCACCTCGGCCATATCCTTCGGCCGTGTCCAGGTTTAAGACCATTCCAGGAAGTCATACACAAAGAAATGGAGCGTATTGTTCAACTTTTTACTCCATTAGCCGTCCCCTATTACTGGGGAGGGTGGGGGAGAATGCCATGAAAAATAAGGAGGCAGGGGGGGACATTAAGAGTAACTGCCCTGAAATTAACTACAAAGAAGAGGCTGAACAAAATACGTCCAAGCATTTCTAAATAGAGAGAAATAATGAGTACCTTCGCTGTTCGGGATGGATAACGTCCAAAACATATAATGCAGGGGTGTCAAACTCATTTGAGTTCAAGGCACAATTTGATCTCAAGTGGGGCGGGGACCAGTAAAACCATTGCATAGTAACCTAAATAGTCAGTATACTCACAATCATTACATGTGCATTCCAAGTTACAGATCACAGTGGATCTACAAAGCACCAAACCTTGGCCTGATCTAATGTGATTTTAAATGTTCACATTTGGCTTGAGGATAAGGATAGCATGAATAATGTCTGGTTAGCCCATTATTGTGTCATTACAAAGCCCTTGCATTGATCCTACAGCCCATTACAAACCCCAGCAGGTATTTCCTCAAACCAGTCCCATCCGCATTAGTGGGTGGTATTGCTATTGTCATGTTACACGTGTGTAATCAGCTGACAGACGCACACACATGGTCTTAGTGAGCCTGTTCCTCAGCAGGAGACCCATTGAAGTTCTCGTCTCGCTTCATTTGCACTGATAATCACGCGAGGTGAAGCGCGGTTCACTCGCTAAACCCCAGCAGACGATACAACTGATCCTCTCCTGGCTTCTCTCTGGCCTTTGTGGTCGTCTACAAAGGTCGTGTGGGACTGTGGACTCCGGCGGAGGAGTCGCCCCGCACGATCTAAAAAAGCCCCACGGGCCACAAATCAGCCCGCGCCGCCTGATAAAAGAAGCGCTGGGATGGATCGGAATGTGGCGGGTGATAGCGGTGGCATGTCAAAGGCCATGAGACTCCAAAAAAATATAGCTAATCTGTGAGCAAACTCCCCTCTGAGGGAAACCAGAGGCGGCGAAGCCCTGGAACAAGTTAACGAACACCAGAGGAAGGACCGTCCTCGGAGAACCCGCCGCTCGTGCATGTTAATAAAAAGGTGCTTGTCTAAGCGTGTCTACATGTGTGTACGGCCCGTGTGTGTGTGTGTGTGTGTGTGTGTGTCTGTCTGTCTGTCTGTGTGTGTCTGCAGCTCCTACACTGTGTCCATTCATCCATTTGTGGAGAGAGGAGCTTTCGAGTCACTGACCTTTTCAATCTGGCCTCCACAAGAGGAGTTATGACAACTGAAGCAGCCTTGTGTTGCTCGGCACAATAACACTCATCAAAGATGGGGCGCAAACAAACAAACAAACAAACAATAACTCTTTCCGCAGGCTCAGGCGCTTCCAAATCGCAAATAGGCAATGCGAGACAAAGCCAGATGAGGTGTTCTAAGTAAGAGGGACAGGCTCAGCGATGCAGCGGGCCGGAGGGAGACCAGGGTGATGTGGCTCAGGTGAGGAATCTGGTCTCGTGGTAATGAAGCTGCCCGGGTGATGAGCAGGCCAGAGGAACACAAAGAGAGTTCGGGCTTCGACTAATGATTCATAACTGTAGTCCGTCATATGGCGCAGTGGGAAATGACGATCACAATCACACGGCGAGGCTTCCAAATGTGCCGGTGTGTCCGAGCGACGTCTCAAAAGCCCCAAGATATTCAATTTAGATGTATGCGACGCAGAGAAAAGCAGAAAAACTTCACATTAGAGAGGCTGGAATGAGTTCCTGAGGGTTTTTGCTCGATAAACGAGTGAAACGTGTGACTGGCGCAGAGAGAGAGATGGAGAGAGAAAGATGTCAGAGACAGAGAGTGTACTTGTTATTTAGGAGAGCGTCGATGTCAGCCCATCTGTTGTCCGCAAAAACTAAATCTGCAAGCGACAGAACAAAGACAGAGAGCGAGAGGACAGAGAGCGTGTGTGTGGGCGAGCGTGTGTCCCTGCGATTGTGCACGTGTGAGCCCAAAGCCCCGTCCTGTACCTGCTGACACGGAGGCGACTGAGCAGAGCTGACTGCAGCCAACATGGGAGTCCAGAGCTGTCAGGAGCAGCTCTGGAGCGCGCACACACACGGAGGGGGGGGGGGGGGGGGGGGCATTCGGATGCGCGAGGTGGCGGCCAGACAGACGTATATATATTAGATAGAGGGTCTGGATGTAGCTGATGTGTAAAGAGCGAGGGCTCCAAACCACAGCGAGGCTCCTCCAGCTCTGAGGCCGGGGCTGCAACACGAGACGCAGGAAAAGAAACACGCTTTCCCCTCCCTTCGCCTGTTATTCGCCAAAACCCCAATCAGAGAGCACAGCAGACCACAGAGCAAAAGGCTGCTGATTACATCCTAATACACACAAAGCCAGCAGCTGACGCACACATATACAAACGTGCACACGCACACACACACACACACACACACACACACACACACACACACACACACACACACACACACACACACACTGATTGCATCCTCTCTGGTGCTCCTCTCTCTCTCTCTCTCCGCATCCCCCGGTATCGGTTACACGGTGAAGCCGCGCTGATCGAGGATCAGTGTTTTTTGGCGCAGGGCGGTGGAGGAGTTCGGAGGCTTAACCTCTAGTCCGCAGGGCGGGGGGGTGTTGGGGGGGCGGGGGGGGGGGGGGGACTGGGGCCCCAAGCACAAATAAACAGCTACAACACACAAAAAATGTCTGGCAGACTCGAAACAATTTCCTGAAGGATCTGTCACTGTGCAGGAGAGATGGGGAGAGGAGGAAGAGGGGGGCGGCTGTGGTGAGATCTAAGGAGGAGAGGAAATAGGTGGAATGGCAAGGCGGAGGGAGAGACAGATTAAGTTGCAGAAGCAAAGGGGAGAGAGAGAGAAATTGAACTTGTGGGTTTGGAACAACGACGGGGGGGGGTAAAGAAATTGTCCCACCGCCGTCTACGAAATCATCAACTCGCCGAGAAAACACAAACACATCACGTACTCGTTTGAAGACATGGAGCTTTCTTTTTTCACCGCCTTATCCACCCGTCGCGATACGCGAGCACAAACTCTGACAACGCGTGGCCTCCCCACCCACGGGACGGCTGCCCGGGAATATGTGGCGCTCAGCTAAACTAAATTCTCTTGAATGTGCATTAACAAAAGCACAATGCATACAGCAGCTTCTATGACGCAGGCAAATCTGCAAAAAACATTGTGCAATTTTTCGTCTATTTGCATGCTAGAGCGCGTATACGTGTGAGTGTGTGTGTATATATATATATATATATATCAATGTCTTTGAATTTGCGTATGTGGCTCATATCTGGCCATGTTTGTGCGCACACACGCCTCCTGTGTGTTTGTCTGCTCCCGTTACTGTGTTTGTGTGTCTGTGGTCGTGCTGGAATGGAACACGGACATTTTGCCACCGAGCTGAATTCACAGAAACGGGCTTGGTCCCGGCCCGCGCAGCAGTATTTTAGACTCTGTATTTATGTGTCGGACGACCACAGCAAACTCCATCACCGCCACGAGATTCATGTTTTGTTTGCTTTGCTCGGCGCTGATTCCATTCCATCGAGAAGCTTCTTATTTTTCCTTTTTTTTGCCTTCTACCCCCCTACCCCCTCATTTAAAGAACCCTGCTTTCCGCAGAAATGTTCACGCCATCCCCGGTCAGAGTTTCATCAGCCGCCCCTCATCGTAGCTGACCAAGCATGCAGTGGTTTCCACAGCGAGGATGCGACATTAAAACTAACAGCCTCTATAATTACACAACCATATTTCTCCGATGAGTTTGTGTAAACAGGCCCGGGCTCCAGCTCGGGGAGGCGGACTTCTTGGCAGGCCCCGGCTGAGGGTGCCACTGAATGGCTGTCGGAAAAAAACAAAGCCATTTCAGAGTGCAGAAGAAAAAACAAAACACTGTTCTGGGGATGGTGGAGAGGGAGATGGAGCTCTATCTGACAGACAGAGAGCTGTGATTTGAGCTTAGCTATTGGCCGGAGAAGAAAGACACTGAGAATATGTGTTGTTGGCAAAGCAGAGGGCAAGCAACCTCAGACATCTCTGACGGAGAGTCAAATATGCAATCCCAGAGTGTTTTAGATTACGGGTCGTCGTTGTTTTCGCTTGCTCTTATGTTTTCTCACACACCAAAAAAAAAAGAGCGATACACCATTGTCCGATGCAATTTGCCTTCTGAACAATGGAGCTAATGTTCCCCGCGCCCTACGTTCACTTTTCCTAAATCGTCGCGGACTCCAAACATGGATCTTTCCAGCAGCCTTAAGATGTCTCCTCTCCTTTTTTTCGCCTGCAGCTATTTCAGGGTTTTTTGCAAAACCACAGAGATGGTTTCTGCGTCGCGGACGGAATTAAAGACAACAAGGAAGCTGAAAGACGTTCAGAGGAGAAAGAGTCATTCTGCAAATGAGTTTGTGTGGAGCTGAGGGGATAGAAGAAGAAAAGAAGAAGAAAAATCAACAGAGTTGTTGTTTCGCAGAGTTAGCTCTGTGGTCTCTTGTGGTCTGTGCGTCGAGAGGAGATCTAAGCTATCAGTTAACAAAAATGACTTGAACACAGACTTCAGGACCCACACACACACACACACACACACAACTTTGGTACGTGAGGGCAGGATAATGGAAGGATGGAGCGAGGGAGGACTTAGTGGCAGAGAGGGGAGAACTCACACGCAGGATATAAAATATTCTAATAAGATAAGCATGGCGCGCAGCCGAGGAGGGATGAGTGTCTGCATTTGAAGATGCACGGAGCGGACTAATTGAGATGAATACATGAATATATCAGCTTCATCTAGCAGCGGCGGGTTCAGGCGTAACCAATGGTTACCATTCACTTGTACAGCCACGTGAGCAAACCCTCCCTCTCAAAGAAAGTCCTCGTGTGTCGTCGTCCACCCTCCCCTCCGCCTCCAAACAACACATACCCCCCCTCCCTCCCTCTAAACAAACTCCTCTGTAATAAACGAAAGGCAATAAGCAGAGACAATAACGCGGTGCCTGCTAACCCTCTCTGAATGAAATATCCAGAGGAGAGGCAGCAGAGGCAGCCCGGATAGATTTGCAAAGCAAGCAGAAAGTCATATATTACACTGGCAGTCTAATAAACACTGGGCTGTATTCACTCACAAGGAGGGGTTACATCTTCTTATCCCGGGCCATGCTGCTTCACCAACGCTAACCCGACCCGTTAGCAGGGTTTACTTTGAAAATGAAATCCGTTAAGGCTTACTGATTAGCTCCTTTAAACTCTAATCGGCCACATCAATGACAGCTACTCCCCATGATGATTTACTAACTGGAAGACAAGACGCATTCAGGGACAAAGTGATCGCCAGCGCCGCTTTTTTACGCAACTTAATGGTGTGAATGAGGTGGCACGTTGTTTTGGGGTTTATTTTCAACCAGCTTTATGTCTCTTAATGCCAAGAAGTATATACCATCGCATTTCAAATAGGACTGATAGAAATGTTTGCCAACAACTCTCATCGTTATTTCAGGTTCTGGGAGCGAAGCTGCTAAATATGCAGCACAACAATAAGTGCTTTGTTCCGACTCCAGCGTCGATGCAAGAGGAAAATCCTGCACAGTGTTTCTCGCTTGTAATTAAAATATTTCAGTGGGATTTTACAGAGAGAGGTTACCAGATGTTAACAGTTATCGCTTCACGACGAAATGAAAATCGTTTGACTGCGACTAGAAGCGTGCAAGTTATTTGCGTCTCTATAATCTGACAATCAAAATGCTTTTGTCTTGTTAAAACGCGCCTCTGACAAACGCAACTGTTTTTTTCGAGTGGCTGTGATTTGATTATGGTAATTTGATGTGAGCTCTAAAAGATGACATTTCACACTATTTTTCCCCCCTCTCCAATCAGATTACAGTTATTGCACTGCAACAAATTGAGCTATAAACCTGGCGGTGTTTGTATTTATTTGACTGTGCACAAGCCTTTGTTTGTGAGCGCGTTGGTGTGAAAGCGTGAACCCCGAGCTCACTTACTTACTACTCCATTACTACTGCGATTGTGTGCCTGCGTGGGAGCGCGTGTGCACATATGTTGGAGCATTTACATGCTCGAGAATGTAGGGCAGCGGAGGATCTTGTGATCCGCTGCAGCCGGGTCAGGGACTGTAACCTTGACCTTCAACTCATCCAAGGGCAAACATTTGCCCTGTAAAGCAAAAGAAGCCAAGCCAAAGTGTCCAGTGGAGGAGACGTCATCTCAGGGGGGGGGGGGGGGGGTTGTATTTTTGGTGGATGTGTGCACAATGTGTAGGTTGTTAAGCAAAAACACAACAGCGATACAGAAGATAGCCCACGCAAAAAGAGCCTGAGCGTTGGTGATATGCAACATGCCTCCTCGCCTTTAATCCTGTCAGGTGCGAGTGCTGCAGGCAGATCATCCCGCAGGGGCAAATGCAGTTTGTCAAATATATAATTATTAATTATTTTTTTACCGGGTAAGCACCCACGTAGTAAATAAATAGCCATTATCAATATATCTTCAAATAATGAAGTGCTTATCAGCAGCTTCCTCTGTTTCCAATCCTTTTTTTCTTTTTTAAAATGGAGGAAGTTGGATTCACCTTCAAAGTCGCAGAAACGCAGCGACAATAATGAAAACAACTTTGCCGCTGGCTGCGAGCGGCCATTGTGCGTTTCAGCGAGGCAATCTTCTGGAGGTGCGATGGCATGCGGCAGAGTTCTGGTGGGGAAGTCGGTGCGATGCAGAGTCCACGATGCTACGCGGAGATGGAGAGTGACAGCTGTCGGCGGGGATCAGGCTTACCCTGCTCGCTGCGCTGGAAATCAAGGGAGAAGCGGAGTGCCGGGCGACAAGCTGCCTCTGTTTACTGCCTCGTGGCCTTACCCTTATATAGAACAACAGACTCACCGGCCCAGCTCCCAATGGAAAAATATCACAGAGCAGTCATGGTACATTATTTCAATGAGGAGCCAATAGGAAAGAAAATGGCGCAATTCTTTTTTGCTCCAATGGGGAAGGAAATATAAAAGACCGTCTGTCTGTAGATCAGTTCCTCATTTTCTCCATCTATATTTTCTCCTTAAAGCCTCTCGTCTAAAATCACTTCTTTCCCGACTCCAACCCCTAAAACGCAGCACGGCCATTTTACTCACAAACAGCTCATTCCATATCCTGTGTTTAGACAACGCAGGAAAAAATACAAGCAGTTTGTGCGATCACACACCAAGCAGGGGGGGCGGGAAGGTGTATGTTTGTGCGTGTGTATGTTTGTGCGTGTGTAAGTGTGTACGTGTGTGCTGTCTGTGTGTCATATAGGGGGTGCTGACGGACAGCACAGGCTGACGCTGGTCTGGGGTTTAGATCAGTCCAGGGTTATCATTACTGGCCCCCCTGCTGTGTTTCCGTGACCCCTTGTTCGGGAGTTTTGGACCTTTCACCCCCCCACGACTCCTGTCAGAGCAGTCTGGGATGGACGGGACCGGGTGGAGGTGGATCCCCTGTGGGGACACCGAGGCACGGGACACACACGCACAAAGAAATACCCCCACACACACACACACACACACCAGTTGTTGCTTACTTTACCCCACACCTTTTGTTGCTTATTCTACCCTCATGGAAGGAGCAGAAGTGGGAGTGGGGGTGGGGACGATGCAAGCGACAAGACTAAACGGAGCCGTGAAGTCAAGAGTGGAGACCGGGGGGAGGGAGTGGATGAGGGTAGGAAACTCAGTGGAATGTCCACTCCCTGTGCGTCTTCTTCTTGTCTCGAACGGTGTGTCTGCCCCGTTTGACCGTTAATCAGGCCAGATAAGCCGGGTCTTTATAGGCCGAGCAGATTTACGCCGCTCTGCTTGGCCGGCTGGACCGCATTCCCAGCAGAGACGGTGGGATAAACGCGCTCACATCTCCTAGGTGGGGGGGGATAAGCTGGCCTAAAGGGGCCTAAACAAACACACAGACGGAAGACTGCTGCACAGGAAAAGCAGGAAAGGTGTGTTAAGCGCAGGTGCTCGCTCTCCCTCTCTTGCTTTACACGCGTACGGCAGCCACGCATTGTCTAAATGATAGATGAAGTGCGTCGTGGCGAAGTGCACAGGCCGCGGCGAGGAGAAAATAAAGCGAGCTCTCCGCGCTGCAAAGGGACAACAACATTAACATAATACCAGGGCAAATAGCTCATCCGATTACCGCTGGCGTGAAGAATGTTACAGTATCGAGTCTAATGATGATCCACCATCATGCTGGATCCTGCATGGCCAGCCTCCCTGGTGACGGATTTAAAACGGGCTCTAGTTATGAGTTCACAGTCTGAACACTACGGGGCGAGAGTTATGTCTTCTTAACACGCACACACACATCAGCAGGACGAGTGTACCACGGCAGAGAACCAAATTTGACCGCAAGTAAAGCTAAAAGTTTTCCCTCTGATGTCCTATCATACTGTAGCCCACGCACATGTCACTAAGTTAGTTTAAAATATTTATGATGTAATCAGGAGACAATATGTGGACCAGCAGTCCCGCTCGCAGCCGGCTAGGAAAACTTTAAGCAGACGCCGAAAAAGGCCCAAAGGTGTATTCCCAAGACATGTGGGGTGTAATAAAGCTCAAAGAAGTATTTCTTTAAAGCTCCACATGATGTGTTGCCACAGGAGCGGCCCCCAAAAAACTGTCGCTTGATAACATCACAGGCTTCATGCTTCCCCGCATACTGGCTTTGAGGCGAGTTCGCAAATATCAATTGAACCGCTCTAGATCAAAGGGAAAACATATGCGAGACTTTGTTTATCGTGGATTTTCTTTTTCCTTTCGAGGGAGATGACATAAAGAAGCTATTCTTTTCAGAATAAAACATAAAGTACATTGTTTTTTATTTTCTCAACATAGGAGAAATTAAAGATGTCTACCTTCTGAAGGATTTAAACCCTGAGATAAGCTAAACACATAAATCATCCATATTCAGGGGGGAAAGTAATGCAAGGAGTTGAATGTTTTTTAAAGTTTGAGTTTTTCAAACTAACGTCATTGTATATTAACAGTGCTATGCTTCATGAGACAAGACGAGTTGCGGATCAGTTTATTTCTTCTGGCCTGCAGACATCGAACCTCTGATCATTTCATTGATACGGAGGAGAATCCATTACAGATGTGGCAGAGCCCCCAACTGATCGTATCCTCAAACCAGATCAAGCTCACCGCGTGTAATCAAGTCATTCCAGGAAATGTAGGAAATGACGGACTGAAGTAATAATTAGATAAGGCCTAAGCAACGTCTAAAATAACACGCTCTCCGGCATTATGAATTGAGCCCCAGCGTGTGAGCTTCTGCAGCTACTGAGCGAACGCGATGGAGAAAGAGGGTCTAGGTTGTCGTCATACCCCTCAGATGAACTGGAGCTTTGTCCTCATTATTTACAAATCCCATTAAAACACCAAAACCGACAATACTCCCCGAATTCCCGGAGGCGGCTGTAGGCCCTTTTGTTCCTGCTGAAGACGTACACCTTTAAAAACTGGTCAAATAATATCTTACTTCTACAAAAAAAAAAAAACACAATAATTGCCCGAAAAAGCTGGGCACTGTAGTTTTTAGCAAATGTTACACATACATAAAGAAGTAGTGCATTCTTTTGGGACTATTTTCAGTTGCGGATTCATACATGTTTGGTGCTCTAGTGAGTTTGCAGCACCAGGACAATACACTGTAAAAGTGGGGTTTGACTCAGATTGCTAATATGAGATACAGAGCACAGTCCATGGTAATAAAATAATGTCACCCAGAGTTTTTAATAGTTTTTGGACAACAATGGAGCACTTTGGCTCAGAGGTATCAGCTATCTATATTAGATGTTGGCAAAGTGTGTTTGTAGGATCAATTAATTGTGTTTTTGGGGACTTTTCGTGGGACATTGAGTTTGAAGCCCAAATGCTCCTTAACTCCCCAGAGGCCTTACTTCCTAATTTTCAGTGAGTTGTATTTGACACATATGTATCAACGGTTAAACTGGTATTAAGGTTTCTGTGATATCCTGCTGGATTTGAAAAAGTAATTTTTATGACTGTAACCTACAGGCATCCTGAACTTCTAAGCGTGGCAAAAGACTTTGCCGAGATCCTGAGAAAGAAGGCGAAGGAGGATCCCAGCTCCAAAGTACTCTGCCCAGATGAGGTTGTTTCTCTTCTTTCATACCATCTACAAATGCTGGTACAAGATATCATTTTAACTGCAAAACTATGCTTCAATCATTACCCACACTGAGCTAGTCATAATAAATGAAACCCAGAGACAGATTGTGTCTAAGTATGAAAAGGGAAGTGTGCACAATGCCTCCATGCTTTTATGAAACCTATTCAGAGCCTTTCCTTCAGTAAATATAGTGACGTTACATTCAAGAGAGCTATATTTAAAATGTTGCTTTAGTAAAAACATGGAATTATTATCAGCAAAATATATCAGTCTCAATAAGTAAAAGCACTCTTTTATAATCCTGCACCTCATCCTAAAAGGTCTGCAATTTGTTTGTAATGTTCTATGAAATGTCCAGAAAATAACGATAGAATTTGGTACCAACTGAAGGAAAAATGTGAGATAAATAATCATTAATTATTCATTTATTATTGGAAACTTAGGTCTCCATTAATGTTGAACTGTTTGCTTTCAAATTCTTCGCACGCCCAGCTGACTTCTGTGCAGTGACGACCGGCCGCTCCGGGTTACTTCAGCAATTAATTGGAATTCATAAAATGAATTCCCCAAACTAAACGTTGTCTCCGTTCTCCGAAAACCGAATCCCTAATTACATAGTTGTTTTCAAGAAACTTCTTGGACATTATTAGGAAATGATTCTGAAAGTAAACTCTTGTAAAACACAAAAGTAATAACATAGCATTTTCCATTTGTAAGAGTGAAAATTGAGAAACAAGCGCCTCAAAACTGTATTTAAGTTAAGTAGCACTGTAAAGATTGCAGGTTTGCATCCTGAACTCTACCTCCCCAAATGCCAACAACCACTGTATCACGAACGAGGCCCGTCAGCTGCAGCTGTTGCTATGGTGCTGCTGCAGCGGCCATTAAAATACAGTTTTACCAGGAAACTCCCAGGTGTGACTGTGTGTAACCGAGTGTGAAGCAGATTATTACTCTTCGCTTCTCTGCCTAAATGGAGGCTGAAAGGCTGAATATCAACAGCAGATCGTCTCTGCAGACAGACTTACAGGTGATGTAGTAGTTGAAGTTCCTCTTGAACTCCAGGCCCATGTAGTTGGGGCTGAACTCCTGGAATTTGATGGTGAACTTGATGTCCTTCTCGGGCTTGTTGCAGTTGACCAGCACGTTGGGATCCAGGACCGTGCTGCAGCTCTCCGCCTGCTCCCTCTTCACCAGGTACAGCTTGTAGAACTCGTACTCGCTGCCTTGTTCCGCTTTGGGGCAGATGATGTCCAGCTTGTCCCCGATGTCGGGGTAGATCACGAGGCCCTGTCCGGCCACGAAGCTGACGGGCGAGAGAGAAGAAGAAAAAGACAAATTATCACCGGCGCATGATGAAAGGTAGTCTGGAAGCGCAGCCTCATAAATCAACAACAGTTTATACAATGTTAATACTTTGAGCTATAGGAGTTATGGGTTTAGATTTGTCTGGCGTGGGCTTTGAGGCAGATCGTGGTTAATTCCCCTCCCCCCCCCCCCCACAAAAACACGACGTGTAGCAGCTTGACATTGTTCGCCGTCGGTCGACGAAGCGTTTCTTTTTCACACTGGGACCCAAATCAAAAGCGTCCCAAAAGTTTGCGAGGAGGGGAAACAAGATGGCCAAACACAAAATGGCTGCCGCAGAAATGGCTGCAGATGGGATTACGGCCAAAGAATGCAGCAGATTGTTTTTTTTCCATATTTGTGGACTTCCATATAAGACCCCGTGCTTCGGTATAATATCTACACTGCCGCCACTTCAGAGGTCCGAGTTTCTGGAGGAAAACAGCGTGCCGGGGTTCAGCCCGGAAGGCTTCAGGCTTCCTAGTTCATCTTCCCTCTGCCGTGATCGTCTACTGGAGGATTACGATAATCCATCTGGCCTTACTGTACCTCTCCACCTCGCTCGCTGCTGCCAACTCAATCAGATCAGCTCTTGTTCTCCTTTATTCACTAAAGGTGGGGAACAGGAGGAGGCCCAGTGTGTGTGTGTGTGTGTGTGTGGGGGGGGGGGGGGGGGGGGGGGGGGGGGGGCGGGGGTTACACCGAGGACTTGCAGTGTGTTTGGGCAGTGGTGTGTATGTTTTTGCACGCCTGCATATGTGTGTGTGTGTGTGTGTGTCAGCAAAATGGGCTGAGTTTGCGGTCTGATGGGGGCGGGGGGGCAGACGGGCTGAATCATTGTTCTGGACTTGTTTGAGGCTTAAAATGTCAACATGGTTCAGCTCTGCTGTCCCAGTTAGTCAAGCATTAACCTAGACAGCCGGACTGACCACGGGGTGTGTGTGTGTGTGTGTGTGTGTGTGTGTGTTGTGGTCGTAGACAGCGAGCACAGCAGCGGGGCTATCTGCTAGATCTGCCCATGCCAGCGGATTTAAGCAGGATTTAGCGGCGCGCAATGCATTTGTTGTTCTTTCTGATCCCTCACGTTTTAACAAGACATCAGGGGCCGGGCCTCTCTCTCTCTCTTGCTCTCTCTCCCTTTCTCTCTCTGTGTCTCTCCCTTCTTTTTCTCTCAGAGTGTAATCTCACCTTATCTACAGCCCCTCATTTCATCATCACACACATCATTTCACCACTAAATAACTGACTCTTCAGTCAGGCCCAGGGAAGGGGAGGACTCCTGAAAGAGACTGATGGAGGAGTGTGTAAGTGCAGGCAGTGGGTGAGGAAGAGAGGGGGAGGGTTATGATCACCATCCCTCCTCCTCTGATGTTAAACACAGCCAAACGTCCAGCCATTGTAAGTTACGATCGTTTTTTGGTTTTGTTTTTAAAATCCCATTTTCTGGTGAAATAACCCCCCCCCCATGAAAATGAACATGATTGGATTACGGCCTTTTCCACATTCATGGCCATTCTTCTCGGGACAGGCGCCTTACCAAATAAATGACTTCATTCACAAAAGACATAAATGCAACCAGAAATTTGCAAAACGGTCAAAATCCTGCCCCAACGACCCCCACTTATTTTTAGGGGGGGGATGCTGCACATGATGTCATAAAAGTATGCGCGGGTAGGACCTCTAGGCTTAGGAGCGGTGCGTCGTTATTTCCACGCTATTGTCTGGTGCTCATGGGGTTGGGGGGTGTCGCACTAATTCAAGGGCCGATAAGAGAGAGAGAACGCGGGGTGTGCTTTGTCCTACCTCCCCGAACAATTTGCTGGTTTTCAGCAGCAGCGCCCTGTGTGTGTGTGTGTGTGTGTATACATATGTTTTCATGCATGTGTGTGTGTCGGGGGGTACACGTGCGTGTGTCTGTGAAGACACAGACACAATCAGCCTCTAATTGGATCTACAAGATGCATCAGTGAGGCATAAACAAGTTTCCATGGCAACATTAGTCTTTGTTGCTGACCACCCCCTCTCCTCCTGTTTCAGCTCCCCAATCTCATTCACCTCCTCAACAATTTTCTCTCTCTCTCTCTCTCTGAAAAGGTATTTCCTTTGTCGGGAAATTGCTGGAAGCTTTTTTTTTTTTAAATGATCAGTTTCAAAATAATTTTAATGAAACGTAAAAGCCTGGCTCTCCAATCAAACAATGAGCCTCACACCCTGTTTCTACATTTTACAACCCATTTATTCCATTATCAAAGCGAGCGGCAACAATTTAGATGAATAATTAAGATTTCCAAAATCTTAATATCTTAATATCCCTGAAGGATTTAATCACAAGCCGGCCCCTGTCATTGATTCAATTTTGCGAGCAGGCCTCCTGTTTGGCGGTTAGATAGCTATCCTAAGTGAATTCTCCGCTTCTGTTTCCCAGCCTTTGTTAACTGTCTGCTATAATGAGGCTCTGGCTGCTGTGGAGGTCTGGAAGCGCCATCGCAGATGGGAAAGAAGCAACATAAAAGAAATAGGGCAGCAATTAGTGTTTAGCCCAGTTTAAAAGCCCTCCACTTGGCAAGCTGAGGCCCAGCTCCAGTCCAGGATGTGAAACTAAACTGGTGGGCTGGGACTTTGTCTCCCGTTTGTCTCTGTTGGCTTAATCAGCGCCACTCCGGTGCTACACACAGCCACACGCAATGGAGAGGAGGAGACGAGTGACTGAAGATTATTGTACTTTTGAGGAGGTCGAAAAGGGAAAAAGAAAGGCGGGTGTGGGGGAGGTTGAATCGCATCTTTCATTCATGTTGTCTGGAGACTTTTTCGAAGACCTGTTGATGAAAGCGGCTCGGGTGCACAGAGGAAGAGCCAATGAAACAAACGACGTTTCTGGGAAATGACCCCCGAACGCGAGGGAACCTTTATTCCCCTCTCGTGTCAAACGAGGTGGATCTGCCTGAACCAAGCACAATAAAGAGAATCATTTTCAAAACAGCCAAATGCGATTGGTTTTGTTTCATCTGGATGGCTCGGCGCCGCGCTCAATCCTGTAAAGAGCTTATGCAAACAGGCCTACGCTACAGCACAGCGGAGGGAGAACAGAAAACAACTAGGCGGAGGGAAAAAGAGACGAGGGGACAACCCCCCCGTTCTCCCTTTTTACATTCCACTGGTGAATATGAGCACATGATCTCACATGCTACAGCCCCCACCAACCACCTCCCCACACACACACACGGATGTGAGAGCGCACAAAAGCACTGTGGGGTGCATCCTGGACCTTCCCAGCTCAACTTCCCAGCCACCCCTATTCAAGCGCCCTGCCCTCGCCGACTTTCATATAAAACGCCGCCTACACTAAGGCCCACTCAAAGCCCCTTACAGAGCCTCAAAACAGCCCCCCACCCCCGTCCAGTCAACTCAGGCCTCGGCCCCGAGCATAGCACTGGCAGGCAGCCTCGGCCCGCTGAATGAAAGGGCCCGAGACACAGGAACTGCGAGAGAAAGGAGGCAGGAACGGCTCATATCAACAGAATGGTTTTCAAATTGATTTGTTCCTCCTGAGCGGCGGCGCGAACATGCCGCACATATCAATTTAAAAACACGCTATTCTCGACTATACAGGGCGATCCGTCTCCACCAGGGGAACACACCAACGGACCGGATGCAGGTACCGCTTCCTGTCCTCCCCGCCGCACTTGTTTCTGTAGCCCAACATCCCCCCCCTCTCCTCTCTCCCTCCGGCCTTTAAATCACATGAGTGTGCGTCACGCAAAAAAATTAAAAATAAACACAATCATCGCCGCAACAGGTTGGTGCTCTATTCCCCTCGCTATCAGCATGGTAATTATTACGGCAGCAGAAGTGTTCCAACCAATTATCATCTCTCTCCCACATTATCCACAGAATCAGCGTTGGCTGCTTCCCCACCATCATCACAGATGACACTTTCCACACAGCCGCCATATTTACCGCCGTTTCAGATCGATACCCCCCATGTCGGCTCGGCAGTTCCGGCGGATTCTCCGGCTTCTCACAACACATTACAGTATCTCTGTTACACACCGCGCTTGGTCCACCTCGCTACGCAAAGAGCATTGTGGTTCAGCTCTTGTGTGTGAGAGACACATGAATTGGCGGAGAGTCAAAGCGGATTCACGTGCCCGAGGCGGTGTTCGTTTTGTGTAATCACAAGGCTGCAGATCCATCCCGTTCTCGTTCAAGTCAATCAATATCAAATGATTGTCTGCTGGTTCATGCCATAAACCGCTTTCAGATCCATCAAGATAGCAGCCGCACGCTGGCTCGGGCCTCACAATGGGAAGCATTCACACGTGGCCGCTTCTGAAATGGCTTCGCTCTTGATGTGTGGTTAAGATCCACTGAGCGCTGTTGACAGAGCGTGATCACTTCATACTCGAAGAGGACGGCAAGAACCGCCAAAACTGTCAGTATGTGTGCAGAGCGCTCCCCGAGGATTTCGCCACATCCACGAGTGCCGCAGTGAGCCATGAGCCGTGGGACAAACGGATTCAAAGCCGGTTTTTGAAGCGTCGCCGTTTGAGGGCGACGCCCTACGGGAAGGTGAGCCGGTCATGGGTCCCGTAGCGGCCCGCCGAGCGCTTGTATACATAGCTGGCTTCTGTCAGGCCGTCGCGGGGGCAGATGTTCTTAGGGAGGCCCGACTATAAACACACACACATAAACACACGCCCCGCAGTGTACACACACCGATTTCCTCACATGTCAAACGCGATAAACAAGTCGCCTCAATGCCGGCACAAGGCCACACACACACACACAGACACAGATCCTGAAATTAAGCAAAACAAGGCCCATCTGGCTCCAGAATTGTTTAGCAAAGCAGGAAGGATTTGACCCTTATTATAGAGAAGCGAGGACAAACTCGCCAACGGGTAGTGGTATTGGATAAACTATAAACTCGGTCCAAGTTGCATTTGCACTCCAGTGGGCCAGACTTGGCAACTGTGACTTGCTGAAAAGCAGAAAGCAGAGTATTTTCCTCTCTGTGCTGTCCCCATTAGAGGGACATAAATGAAGATGTCAGAGGCAAAAAGAGAGGCACAGAATATCCTGAATTCCACCCTGCGGAGAGCTGCTTTTGTACGTGTGAACACAGAGTCTCTCCCTCCCTCTCTCTCTCTCTCTCTCTCGCACACGCGCGCACGCACACGCACACGCACACGCACACGCTTCGGTTAGCTCAGTCAACAGGCTGGCATGCAGAGCAAATCAGATTCAGCGTGACTCATAACAGTTGCACAGGGGCGAGCTACACAACACACACACCTCCCGTCCGCCAAGCTCAGTGTGCTCGCCCTCCGTCACGTGAGCGGCTAGCATCACACCACGAGCTAACAAGATGACGCCCAGATGGCCCCTGCCACTCGGGTGAGGGTGGAAGTGGACGCTCGGCGCTTGACAAACAGGCTGGAGAGGACCTGACTGAGCGGGAGGAGTTTCAGAAGCCATTAAGGGAGGGGGAAGAGCGTAATCTGTTTCTTCTTACGGCCCGCTGTGGTTTCCGCCGGGGCCGAGCCCATCCCTCTCTAAGAGCAGGGGAGTTAAGCGAGCGCGGGTGTATGCGGTGGTGATTGAACGTCATCCACGGTATCACTGACAGGGAAGAGAAGGCCCAGGCTGTTGCTCTCTGCCTCTCCACTTATTCATCCCGGATCCCAGGGACTGAGCTCTTCCAGCTGGAGGGCTTGGGTGGTGGTGGTGGTGGTGGGGAAGTGGGGGGGCGTGAGGAGAAGAAGAAGAAAAAAAAGAGGCGAGAAGGGAAGGTTTGGCTCGGCTGGACGAGAGTGCTTGGGTCAGTTTCAACCCGAGTTTAGCTCTCATTCTAGGGGTGCTCTGTGACCCAAACACACACAAACCTCTTCCCTCCTTCCCCTATGGTTCCTTCCTTGGCCTCGGTACAACACACACACACACACACACACACACACACACACACACACAGCCAGCTGCCTCCCATCGCTGAGGAGCCGCCACAGATGGGCTCTGCATGCTCCGTAAAGATCTCTCCACAGGCCCAGTCTACGGTCGCTGCCAAACCCGCCTGGCCAGAGCCCACTGTATGCGTGACCGTGTTTGTGTGACCGTGTGTGCAGATATATTCGTGTGTACACATGCTTGAGTGGGTGTGGGGTGATGGGGGGGCTGGACAGTTGGGGAGAGAGAAAGAGAGAGAGAGAGGAATCCCCCAGGACCAAGAGCTGCAGAGCAGAGAGCAGAGAGCTGGACCAAGATGCGAGGCTGTAATCAGCGGCGAGCAGAGCAGGAGAACCTCCCAGACGAACAATAGCATCTCTCACACTCGCCCGATTGTGCTTCACTCCCACTCGGGGAGAGCGGCGGAGAAACTAGAGAGCAACAGCATCACGGCCTGGTTATCGAACCCGAGCAGCTTGACCTGGTTTGTTATCCAGCAGCCACTTTCTGCTCGGTATCTCCAGCCCCATCGGTTATAATAGCTCAGAAAGCATTTCTCCGAGAGAGAAAAAAATAAACAGCCCCTTTAATGTTGCTACTCAATCAGCTAATAAACACACACAGTTCAACTTTTGAATGTTTTCCCCTGCTTTGACTTAGAGCGAGTCATGGTTAAATTCAATTTTCAACAATTGCCCTCCTATCTCTGAGCGGTTAAAAATGACTGGAGGGATCACAGATTAAACTGCATAATGAGGCAAAGTGAAAAAGCTCGTTGAGGACGAGAGAGCGCACGGTTAGCGGCTAAAGTTAGCTAATTCTCCCAAACCCGCGCTCAGGCCGAGTCGCCCTGCTCAGCTTCTGTTGGACGTTCTGAAGAAAGGCACTTATTCTCCGTAAATTGAGATGAGAAGGCCCGATGCTGACATATCTGTGTGAAGCCTGGAGCTAGCAGCCGGTTAGCTTAGCTGAAAGACTTGTGTTCTTCCTTTAAGCTAAGCTAACTGTAGCTCCAAATTTAGCGCAAAGACACGAAAATAATATCTCTAACTGCCAGAAAGTAATTCTTTTTTGGGGCCCAGAGAAAGATTTAGCGTTATCAGAGAAGATAATGAACTGCTTCCAGTTTAAAATGATATAGCAACACTTTCCTGATCAAGGGAGGGGAGCCGAATCAATGCTGCAACGAGGTCTGTATGTTGTTAACAGGTGTTAATGTGACACAGCTCCAGCAAGGCTGCGAGCTGGAGGGAAACCAAAGCCTTCCCGGAAAGAACAAAGGGGGCGACACGGCGCGCACTGAAAGCAAAATCAATCAATCTCCGCCAGAAACGCATCGTCTGGCTTTGACAGCGCGGTTCTGAACCCAGAAGTAAAAAGATAGCGCGCAGGAAAAGTTCAATACTTTCATTGTTCATCTGTCAGCGGGAGAGACAATCGCAAGCGGAGCGGGAGGGGGGAAAATACTAACACAATATTTATCTTGCATCCCCTTCCCTCCCGATTCTTTTTTTAAATGTATTCCTGCCATTGTGAGCGGTGCCGGGAGATGGATGGGTGGAGGAGTCCGGTAGGTGATATGTGTCTGCTGCAAGCACAGTGCAGTCACTCACACCCCCGACCCCGTCTGCAATCTCAAGCAACGGCAATAATTCAGGCACCAAAAAACAGCACAGGGGCTTTTTTCTTTGCTTTTTTCTTTAGTTTTTGTGGCATTTCAATTGTCGGTATTTGGTGTTTTTTTCGTCTGCATTGTTCTTGAAACTGCTTCCCTGGGAAACTGGGAAAGTCAAACAGCTGACGAGATGTCACCTCATGAACCCTCTACTCAGTTTCACACACTCACAAACTGCCACGTCGGAGATCCGACACACACAGCCCCTCTCAAGCGTTCCCTTTTTTCTCCTTTGCGCACACGCACGCACGCACGCACACACACACACACACACACACACACACACACACACACACACACACACACACACACACACACACACACACACCTAAGGATCTCTCATCAACTGCTTGTCAAGTTCAACACACACATACACACACACGGCGCTGTCTAACCAGGCGCAGCTCCCTCACACGCAACCGACTGTTGCCTCTCGAGGCTGGTGACATTTGATCGCAATCTCGTCCGACACGTGAGCCTCGCGATGGCTTCTGGCCCTCCCTGCGTTCACATGTGGCGCTTAAAAAAACTCACAGTAAATCTCTGGGACTTCTGTCGAGTGCGAACGCATTCCTTCGCGGCTTTTTTCTTTTTTCTTCTTCTTCATTTAGCCCACAGCGGCGACAGCTCAAAAAAGAAGAAGAAGAAGAAGAAGAAGAAGAAGAAGGAGGAGAAGGTGTGTGTGTGTGTGTGTGTGTGGCGCAGTAAAAGTCGTCCCCGCCCCCACTACCGCCCGTGGCGATACCTGTCCTCGCTATGCGTGTCCGTACCTGGGCTTCATACATGCCTGTTGCGACTGGTCATGCGGTGCTATAAAGGGGAGCGTATGACCTGAGGAATTATCCTCTGTTCCAACAGGGACGTATACGCACGCTTGAGCGCACATTCTCGCATGTGCCTGCACACACACACACACACACACACACACACATTCCTGAAAAGCCAACAGTAGCGAAACGAGAGAAGATAGGCCTCTCTGTGTGCGACTGACAGAGTGAATTACACGGTGAGCTAAAACACTGGCTTCCTGTCTCGCACAACAGCGCTGGATGGCTTTCAGATGGATTTGGCCGAATCCTGTACAAACAGTGAGTCAATAATGGGGTAATGGCCAATCGTTGAGTGGGGGGGGGGGGCAATTCGCGAGTGATTTGCGGCGAAAGTGTGTGTTTAGGGCACTTTGCACCACAATCTGTCACCCAGCCATAACAAGGGGCGCGCTGCCAGCGGGCTCCATCTGCAGCGCGTGACTGCGGCGCCGCGTGCACATAGCGTCCTTTAATGTGACCGGGTATACCTCACCGCGGACAGGTGGAAGGAAGGACGGAAGGAAGAGGGGGGGAAAGGAAGACATTCCGCTAATGAAAAGCTGCTAATTCTGTCTCCGACGACTCAGTGAGCCATGAAATCAAAGATGAATTTGTTCTGTGAGCAAACGTACAGGACATTTTAATCCTTCAGCACTTTGCCGCCGATATTTATGTCCGTTGCTCGCTCTCTCATTATCATAAAGCGCGTTTAATATTTCTCAGCTGCGCAAGGGCCGCCACACTGCAGATGATGGAGTGCACTGGATTTAGTGGCTCTTTCTGTCCGCCTTCCTCTCTCCTCCTTCCAGCTGGGTCCACGTACTTCATGGACGTGCACACGCACGACAGAGCCGACCGGGAGAGAGTGCAACGGAGAGGAAAGAAGAAGAGTGTGTGTGGGGGAGCACTGAGGGGGCACTGAGGACCCGGTGCCAACCCGAGAGGCCCGCCGGGCCTCAGTCCCATCTCTCCAGCTGAGGGCTTTGATTCGCCTGATTGTCTCCAATATTGAGACACACAATAAACACAACACTTGGCGGCCATTTGCAATTCTAATCAGCCACTCTCGACAGGCCGGGACAACCCAGCCACGGCCCTCTGGGATATCACTCATCGGACTGCAAAAATAATGGCACAATCATCGCCATGGCTACGCTCCGAACGCGTCCCAGAGAGGGTATTAACGCGCAGGAGTGCTCGGAGGACACACATGAATTAGCTGGGAGATCAGCCGGATGCCACGAACGCATCTTCTCCCCGTCCAGCATTTGAAGAGTGTTCACTTCCCACCACCTAAATCACTCGCGGCCAGAAGGCGTGCCAGCAGGCCCACACCTGCTTCTGCGGGGCGTGCTGCAACAGGATTTCAATAAACCATCTTCTCTCAACAGGAAATTTACGACTATGTAAACTTTGGGTTGATGGTTTCTCGATAAGGCGGCAAGTTGCAAGTTTCCACCAGCATGGTGGAAACTTGCAACTTTTTGCGGATGTGATCGCCATCTGCAAAAAAAAAAAACTAAAAACAATTTGTTTATGTGAGCTGGTTTGTTTTCTGGATGTTAGGAATCGTAAATTGGTGTAATTTAAGACGCTCAGGATCAGTCCGAAGCTTTACCTTCAACAAACTGTCCCAAAAATCATACATCTGTGAACAATCAGAGCCCATCTGCTGGCGGTTCCTGTGCCGTTTTCATTGACTTGACAACATGATGGTAATGGATGCTTTGCAGATAAATGAGAGCAAAGTGACATGCAATCATCCACGCTTTTTTTATTTATTTTTTATTCAGTGGCCTTGATGCATCTGCTTTAACAGTCACGCGAAAGATGAGAAACACAAAATGTATTTCAGCAAATAACAGGCGCGTCTTGCGAAAAGCGTTATTTGACTTGCAAATCGCATCCTGATGATTCATAACAGCTGCCATCCGTTTTATCGAGCGCGCACGAGGGCACGAGAGAGAGAGAGAGAGTGTGTGTGTGTGTGTGTGTGTGTGTGTGTGTGTGTGTGTGTGTGTGTGTGTGTGTGTGTGTTCGCAGAGGCACGTGAATGACAGGCTGTCAGTGAAAGACATGTCATTATCTGAGGCCTGTGTGAGCTCTGGCCGATGGGAGGGTCACGTCACTAGCGGGGGAGCCGACACTCCGGACAGGAAACATTACTTTCTGATTTCCCACTAGAGGGGAAACACTCTTGTCACAATCGGCAGCGCCACTGTTCGACCTCCTGTAGAGGTTATTGCAATACACGCACACACACAGCAAGCGCGCGTGTGTGCGTGCGTGTGTGTGCAGCACACTCATCACCGTAGCATGAGAGATACTTATCTCAAAATAACTTCTTTTAAAAACAACATAGAGGGGATTTTCTTTCCCCTCTCTTGTTCAAAAGGGCCTTGAAGAGGAGAGCAGGCTCTCTCCCCTCCCCGTCCTTAGCCTTTGACTTGTTCTGTGTAGCAACAATAAAGGGGGTTAGTTCGGTGTCCTGCAGTCGATCTGTTAGGGAGCTGATAAGAGGAGCTGATGGATAGGTTTAATCAGCCGAGCCCAGGGATCAAGACCACGGGAACAGATCAATCAAACGCCGTATGGGATATCAAAGAAACACTTTTAACCGAGTCACAGGGGTCTGCCTGCACTTTTTATTTTGTTTGCTCCCAGTAGAATCTGAGTTATACATGTGTTGAAAAGCTGCACTAATGTGACAATACATAAATAAATGTGCGGTAGAAACGAGAATGAACATCTGCAATCACCACACAGAGACAGTTAAAACTCTACAAAGCGCGCAGCTGAATGTCTCTAACAGTAAACACCTCCCGACATCAACTGGAAATAAAACTCCCAACTAAACACCTCTTGAAACATAAAAACCCGAACTGAAAATAAACCAAAAAGAAACGGAAGCACAACATAGACGGAAAATGAGCTGAAAACTACTGACAACAAACAAACAGCAGATCTCCATATGAGAGAACTGGGACGCGCGGTGGGTTTGTTGTGTGTGTGTGTTTTTTTTAAACACGCAGCTGCTTTCCGAGTCTTAAAAGCGGCTTCTTATCACGGAACTCGGCTGACATGTCTATTCTCCGCTTACAATCTCGGCTCGTGATTGTAAAAGACAGCCAACACGTGTCCCATCCGATGCAAAGACAAATTAGATGCTCTTTTCTTTCCTCCCTTGGATGGGAGATCTTATCCAGGCGGGCAAGTTGTCAGTGGGTTTGTAAAAAAAAAAAAAAAAAAAAAGAAAGAACCCTCATATTGAACAGCTTATTGACTGATGCAATCGCCGAGACACACACATCATTAGGCTCATTAGCGGCGAACGCGAAAGGGGAGGACGGCCTAACTGCTGCAGCGGGAGTCTGTGTCTCCTCTGATAACGCTCGTCCTTAAACCGGCAGAGCAGGCGAGACGCAGCCGCCCGGTATTAAAATCAATTGTGCGCGTGTGTGTGTGTGTGTATGTATGTGTGCGCACGAGATAGGCGTGCTAATAAATAGCTTGTTTGACATGATGCCATTCTCATTCGCACAGTTTGCTCTGTGATAACCGGGCGGATTGTGGCCTCGTAAAGGCGCTCCATGTGTTGTTTTAGGAAGCCATTACAAACTGGGGCCGTCTCCATTACAAGGGCTATCTGATCATTATGACCGCCATCTGTAAGACACACTCAGAACCTTAGCCTGCCTTGCCACAGCTGCACACACACACACACACACACACACACACACACAGATCTGTGCGTCCATACGTGACGCAGCGGCTGTTCCCTCGTCACATCGCGGCTTTCGGGGTTTTGCCGACTTGCAAGTCTTCCTGCAAAGGCCGCAAAAAAAGAAGAAAAAAAAAAAAGCCCACCACCCCGTGCAATGCAATCGCAATCTGCAGCCAGAACTGCCCCGCGTCCTCCTTCAAAGGCTCATCACAGGACGCACATCTAATGCAGAGAGAAGGCCGATTAAAGCCTCAGCCAGACGCGCCGCTTTGAAGCGACTGCTGCAGCCCCTCCAATAGGAGCCAAACCATTTCCCTTTCGCCACTCCATTGTGCGAGGGGGGGTGCATGTGGGGGCGCCTTCAAGGGATCATGCCACTCCATTCCAGCGCGAGGGCCACTACAGGAAATGAGACTCTCCCGGATGCACTGCACGAGGGGCTTCTCGGCAATGAATATATTCATGCCTTCATGTATTTTTCAAATAAGGATTTGACTCAGCTCGCATAATGCACATGCAAAGGGTTTCACATCCTTCACATGCGCGAGGTGCGACAATCAGAAGTGTGTATAAATAAATCAGAAAATGCAGCAAACAGAGCTACGAAAAGCAAGCGATGAGGCCCCGGAAGAAGAAGAGGGCGAAGAAGAAGAAGACGACGAAGAAGAAGAAGCAGCAGAAGAAAAAGGACTGGCAGAGGTTTGTCTGCAGGAAGAAACAGCTTTCATCTGGGAGACAGGAGAGGAGCAGAGAGTTGTGATGTGGCGGAGGGTTCGGGCTGTCATGTTTCACAGTGGGGGACTGGAGAGAGAGATGATGGGAGCAGCTAAAAGTAGCGAAAAGTTTTTTTCAGTGCGATGGGGGGGGGGGGGGGGGGATAATGGAAGACGAGACGGACGACCCACGCCAAAGAGCGCCACACATTAAGAGCGGCGAGTTTAAAAAAGTCCCAGTGTGAGATATTATATTACAGCGCTTTAAGAGGGGGAAAGAACTACCGCGGTTACTCATTAAACCGAGTCCGCACAACGCCTTTGGTCCTCTATTCTCTGCATAGAGTTCACCAAGCGAGCGGGGAGAGGGGTTCAGGAGGATATTGTGTTTGCTTTAGCGGACCTTCGCTCCCATTTCCAATATCGGAGAGATGAGAGGCCTTCCCATGGCCGAGCCCATCACGGGGGGAGAATAAACACACATCTGATGGGAAACATGTGTGTGGGAGATGAAACGGCCTCTCCGAGTATGAATGGGATGAAATATAGACCTGTGTCCTGCCGCACGCTCCAATCACGGCCGCAAGACCCCGGCGTGGAGGGGAAACAGGCAGACCCCCGACAGACTCTCACTCAACACACACACACACACACACACACACACACACAAGCTGCCAATATGGCCATTCTGGAGCGGATTCATGTGGAGGCCAGTGTCTGACAGTGACATCTCCATTCACTCACATTCTTTTTCTCTTCCCAACATGCATGGACACACAGACACACAGACACACAGACACACACACACACACACACACACACACACAGAGAGCCAGAGGCCATTGGAGGAGGCGCAGTGCTGGGGATATAAAATAAAAAAAGCCTTTCTCCCTGCAGTGGGTCTCCGTGGGGTTTAGTGTGGCATTATGGGAAGATTAGACTTTAGAGTGCTCTATATCTGATGTCATTGTTGGTTTTATTTGTTGCCTGCGTGGCTGCCTGGAACTGGGACCTCGGTGTTGGGCACATTTCCCCATCCGAACCAACTGCTCGGCTTGTGATTGATTGCAGGTTCCCATTGTATCTGTCTGGTATGGCTCTATTGGAAGGGGAATTAGTCGGGACAAAAAACTCTCGGAAAACGCTCCACATCTGACTCCATCAATCAAGTCGGCAATCAAAATAATTCAATTAAGAGACTTAAATCCCGCTGGCTTACGAGTCCCTGCTCCAATGGCCCAGAGACAAACTCAATTTACTGACAATCCATACATGATAGCATTAACTCCACTTTGAGGCTCAAATATTTTTCCATTACTTACATTTTCTGAATATCAAGGGGAAATGCAAAAGGAAATAGCTGAGTTTTGCTGTTTATTCAGGGGGAGGACTACTCGGAACAGATTAAATAAACAAGAGCAACTTTAGATACATAAGAAAATTGCAGACAGGCCGTCCAGACGGCTAAACTAATTTGCAAGTTGTTTAGAAGGGCCCATTTGCAAAACACAAAAACTTTAGAAATGTGTTTTTTTTTTGTTTTCATAGATTCTGGTCAATGGCCGTACACCAGAGATGCCGGGCTGCGGGGAGACTGGGAGAGGGAGGTTGCTGAATATGTGTGTAATTGTCTTTCCCCCCCGTTTCCGAGGTGTGAAAGGGAATGCAGGGTTGCGCTGGGGCGTCCCAGGGAGAGGCGATTGAAGCGTCAGTCACAGCTGCCACACAGAGCCCCGGCGCGCAGCAAATCCCAGGACCGGCCCTCGTGGGCGGAGGGGCCGGGGCCGGGAGCAGCGGGAGTCCCACAGGCCCTTTCTTCAGACTCCTCTCACCAGCACAAGGGGGACCGGGACCATGCTGGGAGTTTGCTTAGAAAAGGCTGAGCCAAGACTTGGCAGAATGGGTTAACGGAGGCGTGCACACACACACACACACACACACACACACACACACACACACACACACACACACACACACACACACACACACACACACACACACACACACACTTTCGGGGGCTGTCCGTCTTGCCTGTGGGCATGGTGGGAAAAAAAGATAAAGTAGGGAAAAAAATATATAACTTAAATAAATCAAACTTCCAGTTAACATTTAAAAATTTGGGACACACGTTCGAAGACACACACACACACGCTTTTTCGAAGGACTGGCCGTCTTGCCTGTGGGCATGGTGGGAAAAAAGATAAAAGTAGGGGGGGGTGAATAACTTAGATAAATCAAACTTCCAGTTAACATTTGAAAATGTGGGGCACACGTTTAAAAAGACACACACACACACACACACACACACACACACACACACACACAGTGTACGAAAGGGACTTCTCAAACAAGATTACAGCAGAAATGAGTGTTTTTTTTTTTTTTGTTACTTGGTGCCTGTGGAGCCTAATAGTGGTAAAGTCTTGAGGATTATACACTGTGCCATTTCCATGCTGGCCCTAATAGTCTCCATGTCCTGCCCCTGTATGCCATAGATGGATTATGATGCTTTATAATTAATGTGAGGGGGGGGGGGGGGGGGGATGTTACAGACCGCCCATCTGCCACACTGACACACTTACAGGGAGGGTGTCCCTCGGGGAATAGGGGGCCGCTACCACACTATTCCATTACTTTATCATTCTATTATCCTACCACTCCATTCAATTACACTGTCACTCCATTAGTGTACTCGTAATAGTGAACAAAGCGCTCCATGATGGTCATTAATGATATGTTCAGAGTTGGTTGGGTATGGTCATGCCTCATCCAGCCTCGACTTGTAAGATATTATCTGTTACAGAGTAACACGTAAAGTCCCACTTCAGGAGGCACTCGGGTAAATGGTTCAACAATCCCAAGACAAATTATATTAAATTATATTATATTAAATTATATTATATCAAATTATATTAAATGGTAATACTCTTGAGTGACATACAATTATCTTTAGAACAGAAAAGAATATTTTTTGTGGCACGCACAAGTTCATTATTTACCTTCGAAGGTTTGACAAAAATAAATTCAGCGCACGTCACGGTCTTCCTCAGCAGATGGAGTGTGCTTCATGAGAGGACCCCAAATTACTGTCAAAGTCAGTCAATTAATCTAAAGTAAGGATTTGGTTGAGTTTTCTTTTGTTAGTTTTGTTTTTTGGTTTACAAGACTTTTTCTCATTTTGCAGATGTGGTTGAAAGCTTAAGACGATAAGTAAATTTACTAATAAAGCTTGGAAGTGAACCTTGGGTCAAGATTTTTATTTTTAAATATATTGTAATTTGATATGTGGTTTAAAGCACCTGAAAAGTAATAGTACAGTAAAAAGGTAGTGAGTGGACCTTGAGTTAAGATTATTTTTGATTTAATAATTTGTAACATTAACTAGTTTACAAGGACCTTTTCAACCATATCTTTACTTGAAAAATAAAAAGTGGAATATTATATATATATATATATATATATATATATATATATCTAAAATATTCCACTTTTTATTTTGAAGATGTGGTTGAAAGGTCCTCGTATATTAGTAAGTTAACCTTGAGTTGCTTTTACGTGGTCTTCTATACCTTTTGTAAATGCCAGCAAAGCTAGTAAGTGTTCCTTGAGCTAAAACTATTTTGTCTCAGACTTTTTAGTACAAGCGATTGAAAGCTCAAGAAAAGGCTCGTGAAATTACTCGTAAAGCTCGTACGTCAACTTTTAATTCTTGTTTTTGTACTACGATGCAATTGTAGACGATGTTTTCTTCATTTCTTCACCTTTTTTCCCCTTCTTTTTCAATAAACACGCACTCCTAGTCCCACCACGTAGTTTGTTTGGTATCCCTCGTCCCCCCTTCCTCAAAGCCCTGGCACAGTAAATCCAAACCTTCCCACAAAAGTCTTCCGAGTGTCACAAACTGGGGAAGGAAACGGATCCCTCGCTGCCTGTATGCTGGTGACAACCCATGACGTCTTGTAGTGCAGCTGGCTGTTAAGGTTGCCTGCCCGCTGTTTGGGGCCTGGCGTCTGATGAGGTCTGCCTCTGCAGCACAGAGGAGTTCTCTGAGAAAGAGTTAAGTCTATGAGGTCAGTCCAGAGGAGGAGGTTACGGGTTCCCGAGTCGGAGCCGCGGGGGTAATGGTTTTAGAGATGGCTGTCACACAGATCCGTTCCACTGTCCCACACCGCCGCTGATCTCCGCCGATTCAAGTCCGCTTGCTTTTCAAATCGTTCAACTTTCTCTCCCCGTCGTCCTTTCTTCTTTTCTCCCTCTTCCCCCCCTCACGCTGACACATGGAAGTAATCTGGGAGCTCTGCACTGGACTGAAAGGATGTGCGGTTGAGCCCAGGGCTGCATTTCAACGCTCTACATTAGCTTCCTTTCCTCCCCTGTTTAATCCCCTTATTTTCAACTGCTCTTATGCAAAAGAACTAAGATGGCAAACAAAAGGCAGACTTTTCCCCGCTTTTGCCCAACTTCCACCCCCCCTTCCTCCACTTCCTGATATACCCGCATTTCTTAAATGTTCGCCCCGATTCCACCGAAGCGCGGGCGAGAGAGAGCGACGAGGAGAAGAAGCCTTCAGGGAAGCCTTCCAGCGCCTCTCTCTGCTTGGCAGAGCCGGGGCTGATGGGAACTTCCTGGTTGCTGCCAGCCAGGCAGGCCCCCCGTCTAATGAAGCCGGGTCGCTAGCCGCCTGTGAGGCAGCCACTGTTCGGCCACTCCACACTCGTCCACCGCTCGGCCCTCGACACTTTCACAGGGGCACACTGGCACGCTTCTAACACTTCCTTAATGCTCCTCTGTGGCCGGACAAAGAACAATGGCACACCGACGTGCTCTCTCAAGCACTCATTCACCACCATAAGCTCATACTTGTCCCTTTCATACGGGACTGTGTCCTTTAATTGTAGTGTGTTTCAAATAAATTGGATAAAAGTGAACAGAACTTTTTATTTTTTTTACAAAATAATTGCTCTTTCAATTATGGCACCACATAAAGACCACATATGCATTATTTGTGTTTGTTTTGGCCCACGTCACCTTAATGCGGTTTTATTACCAAAACTATTACGTTGAGAAGCACAAAGTTTAAACAAGTTTGCAATAGTTTTCTGTGACTCACGGCAGACAACCTAAGCCTCATGTCTGTCACGCCCATGTGAGAGTCTCACAGTTTCTATCTCTGGTGCTCAAGACTTAATGAAGATAATCGTCTGCTCTGCGGCGGCGACTAACAATTATTTCCATTGTTGATTCACTCGTCGTTGAGCTTTATTGGTGAAACAAGTTTTTAAATTTAAAAATGTACGGAACAGAAATGTGGAGAGTGCTCTCAGTACGTGGGAAATAAACCCTGTGAGACAACATGTGTGAGATGTTCTGTTGCGGCTCCACCTGGTTGTGTTCACGGGATCGTCTCGTCGACGCTGACGAAGTGTCTCCACCTGTCAGGTTCTTAATTCCCGGGATGAACCAAAAAGAAACCTCAAACATTCCTGTCTGGTTAGTTCAGCCACAAACCGTTTCACAACAGAGTTTCTGGAAATTACAATACGTCGCAATATGTTGATGTTGTGATACAGCAATGAAAAGATTGTTTATCAATATTGCCCTTCCCCTGGTCGACAATCAAATTTGCTTGTTTTTGATCGGCTGACTGATAAATCGAATTCTCTTTTTCAGCTCTTCTGCCAGCGGACTCATTACATTCAGCTGTTGCCCCAGTTGTGAATCAGTCCCTCTGATATGTCTTGAAAGAAAAACCAACTGTAACTCTGGGTCATGGGAGACAGTTGCAGCCACATACATGTACGGGAGGATTTATTTTTTCCTTTTATTTTATTTTTTAAAATAGATACAAACAAAAAAAATGAGTTGCAAATGCCCCCAAAGCCGGGGGAACGAAAACAGTGGTTTTGATGTGCCCTGTTTCACTGCCCGAACATAAAGAAGTGAACGCATCAATAACACACAAAAAGCAGAATGATCATTTCTCAGTGATGTGGCAGCCAAAACCACCAGCGGATAAAGTGAGTCCATCTGGAGCAAAAAAAAAAAAAGAAAAAAAAACACAATGGAAAAATAACTGCTTTTTTCTTCTTCTCCCCCCCCCTGAAATAATGTAAAAACCTCTTCGCCGAGCACCAGGTTCCTCGCTAACCAAACGAAGAATTGGTCGTTGCGCGCCGCTCAAACAACAGACATGTCGACGCAGAAGTGCACGCACGTAAAAAGCAAACGCAGCTGTCCCCGGGGTGAGACACAGGGTGCCTTTACAGCACCACGGGCCAGTTGCTCCCCAGAAGTATTTCTTATTGGTCAGCCATTGCTCCCTCTCTCTCTGAGTGGGGCTCAGGCTCCGAGTCCTCTCTGTGTGTAATGAGATCTTTATCAGAGGGAAACATGATCAGAGTCTAAACGGGGAGGAGGGGGGACTCTGGGAAGCGGGGAGGAAGAGAAGGTGTATCACTAGGGGTAAAAAAGAGGGGGGAACAAAAACAGGGCCCTGACCCTCTCGGCGGCGACCCGCGCTGCGGCGGGCGGCAGAAAAGGGAGCGAACCAAATCCAGTTCCTGTTCCTCGTCCCGAAGAGTTTCATCAGAGTCTCTCGCTCGACAGGTTGCGGCAGTTTTCAGCTTTTGCAATTGCATTTTTTTTTCTTCTTTTTTTGAAAGCTCCTACCGAAATCCTCGAGATATATATATATATATATATATATATTTTTTTTTTTTTTTTTTTTTTTTTTCAAATGTCAGCTTGCTGAAGTGTTTCTGAACACCACTTTGCAGGAGTCAAAGGTTTTCTCCCTGCTCGAGAACAAAACCTTTAAAATAAATAAATAATAATAGCTTTGATTGGATCTGGTTCTAAAAACAAAGATAAGGGAGACGTTTGTTTTTTCTCCTAATTACCTCGTAGGAAAGACTTTTTTTTCTTCTTTTTTTTTCCCCAATTATCTTAACGGATAAAAGCTCATTTGTGAAAACAAAACGTGAACTTTAATGAGGCCTTCTGTGCACCTATTCGCCTAATAGCAGACAAATATAATTATGGTGGGGTTTGAACATGTATTGTGTTTTTTCTTCTCTCCCCCTTAAGAAATGTTCTCTTGCGGAACAGAGAGAGAAAAAATAAACATGTTTGCTAAATATCACAGTGGTATTCAAATCCAACTTAATCATCGTCAAACTCTCTGAACCTTTAAAGCATGCACGCACATTATAACCCGAACCAGCCAAGTGTTAAACTGGGAGCCAGGCGGCTGAGGTCAGCGGACAGCGAAAATAAGATGAGTAAGAAAAGAACCCGCAGCAACAGAGAGAGGCTTGAGCTGACTTTCATCAACACAAACACCTCTCCCCCCTCCCGTTATGCTACTTTGTGCTCTTTTCGTGGGCTTCAAACCCGACACAAAAGGCCAAGAAATGTCTGCAAACTGTTTCCATGCCTCTGCGAGGAGTTCAAAACCAGTGCAGCAGACTCCCCGGCCAGACCCGCGGCCTGTGTGTTTTACTGAGGTGTGTGAGCGATATCTTTTTCTTCCCCCCATCGTTTTTTGTTTGTCTCCTGATCTGAATGGGAGGGGGGCTCCAGGTCATGAGCTAAATATTAGCTAAGGAGGGTTAGAGGACGTGCAGGAACCACTCATGGCAACCTTGTCAGATTATCGTTAAATTGGCATCACTGCAGAATTCCTTAGCACACTGTGTGTGTGTGTGTGTGTGTGTGTGTGTGTGTGTGTGTGTGTGTCAGCCAAACCCGACGGGGACGTGATCAGTCATAACAAAGTGACATTTTCGGGCGTAATCCCACTCAGCTAAATGAGAACTAATCCGATTTGCTCTGATCAAATGGTAGACGCTTCTTTACCGGCCGAGGACGTTGACACGTCGAGCCGCCTTCTGCGCGACTGCGCCTCCCAATTCGCCGCCCATTTACCCCCAACCCCTCCCCTTCGCTATTTCACTCATCCAGCCTCAAATTAAATATCAAAAAGGTCCCATACATCCTGCAGCAGAAACTTTAACTGCGGAATGTTTCTTCTTCTTCTTCTTCCTCCTCCTCCTCTTCTCCCTTCCAGGCAGCGCTACGGCGATGATATATGTTGCCTGTTCAAGCACGCTGGGAGGAAATCAATTAAGAAAACCCCGGTTATTGATAATGGAGGACCGGGAGTGATGGCGTCCTCGCATGGAAATCCATAACAGGGACGCTCGGAGGGACCCGCACATAAACCTCTGCGCCGCACACACACACACACACACATTAAAAGAAAGAAAACAGACACACACCCCATAGTGGTCCAAACCTGCTGGTTTCCTACACTTTGTCTCATAACTCATGGCCTGTGGGGAGGCACTGGTATTGTTATATTTGGTGTGTATGTGGTACGGTGTGCGCAGAGGGCCAGATTAATTTATTAGCTGAGGCAGCAGTGCTCCCCAAAGTGAGAACAGGAAGTAAGACATCGTAAATCTAGATAAGTCACCAGATAGTGTACTGTACATTGCTATAGGCCTCTCTTGCTCTCTCCGTGTTATCATGGAGTAATATAGGAGGAGGCAGAGAGATGGAGTTTAAAACAACAAACACTGAAGACAGATGCTGATTGCTGCACAAGTATTCCCTTCTTTTTCTTTTCTTTTTTTATTGCCTCTCAGACGCCGCTGCTGACAGATACATTTCAGGAGAAAAACAGGTTTGTCTTTTGTTATTGCAAAGCCTGCACACGGCCCGATAATTGTCTTTTGTTTTCTAAGCGCAGAGCAGCAGGATAATTAGGTTGCGGGGAACACTTTGCAGAGTGCATTATTGTTCCACTGTGAACTTTATGAAATATCGGGCCGGCGGCGGTGGTGGTGGGGGTGTTTAACAAGGAGCGGCGTGGAGGAACACATGGAGAAATGATCTTCCCAGTCCCTAAACCGGCGTGGTAACCTTCCAAGACATTCCCAGCAGGTGACATCATCAATCAATAAATGTCTCTTCTCTTTTTTTCCTTCCTCTTCTTCTTCTTTCATTTATCTGCCCATGACTGACACGAAGTGTGTGTGTACGTGTGCGTGTCATATCTGCCTGTGTCTGATGACGCTCATTGTTCCACTACCTCTGCAGCCATATATTCAAATAAAAGCTGATGGGCCGTACTAGTCTCACCATTAGGACCATGCCTGCCCCACACACACACACACACACACACGCACACACACACGCACACACACACACACACACGCACACACACACGCACTCCGGTGGACATGGCAGCAATATTCATACCTACTGACTGCACAACGAGCTCCTGTGACACCTGACATTTGGGGGATGAATCATGGATTCACTTGACTGAGTAAGTTCTTGTTAGAAGCTGGTTGAGCTACTCTTCATTTCCCCTCGGTGCAGTGAGCTCAAATGAAGGTCAGCTCCTCGGCTTGGCCCATACAGAAATACAGGAGAGAGAGAAACAGAGAGAGAAGAGAGGAGAGAGAGAGAGAGCAAGGTTGTTTTTTCCTCCTTCTCTCCCACTTTTGGTTTATTTTCCCCTTATGAATGCTTTCCAACACCATGCAAATGTGGGAGTCAACTCTAAGTGGGTGATAATTGTTACCAGAGCGTATTTTATTATCAGCAGTCTGGGCTCACTTTTTTTGATGGGAATAAAAATAAATCTTTAGAAGACGAAAGAAAGAAAAAAGAAGAAGGAGGAAAGAAAAAAAATGTCTGACTTTCAAGCTGCTTTTGCTTTTTGAGAAACTCACACCCAAATAAAATTAGGCTGGATCCGAGCCATAGTAAAAAAAAATGAATATCTTTCAAGCATTGCCTCCTCTGATATGTGAAAACATGTCTGATCACACGAGATATGTGGGTGAACTCGACAAAGTCAAACTTGGGAGAGTTTGAGGGGGACGCTTCACGAAGAAGGCAAAGTAGCCTTCATGTTCAGGATCCAGTGAACTGGACCACACCTTGACCCACTTGGCATTTGCTTTCTATGACTTGTGTCATCCACTCAGCTGATTGCACCAATTTACAAGAAATTCTAAAGAAGAAGAAGAAGTGGACCAACTCCCAGTAGATAAGGCCTATAGTGACGCGTCCGAGCAGACTTTGACCTCCTATCCGGAAATAAACAGAGCCGTGTATTAAAGCCATTAACTCATATAATTAACCATTACAGCGAGGCCTACTGTATATTGTAGAAGCCTTCACCTACTGTGTTTCTTTAGTGCTCGGAAATCCCCCGCTGAGAAATGAATCAGCACGAAACTGTGCGGTGCAGGACTGACAATTACAACCCCCCCAAAAACAAAATAAAAAATGCATTATGCTCCCTTTTCCGAGTGCCACATTTAACAGAACACTTAACGCAGCGTGAACACAATGGCAACTTTTTCCCCAGTAATGTCAGTCCTCCATTACGCACACACCCAGAGAGTTTGGCATGCTGGTACAAATTAAAATACGAGACTTACTTGGAATTCTGCGAGCCCCAGATTATAGTCTCCATCGATTTGGCCGAGGTTAGCGTCGACCTGCACGTGAGAATAAAGATCCAGAGGTAATACTTCCAACAACCGGGTCCCGCCATTCTGATCAACGGACGGACGGCGAGCCGAGGGGGTCTCAGAGCGGCGGACGGTGCGCCGGGCAGCCTGCGTCTGTGGTCGGCCCGGTGGGAAGGTGAGCAGCGATCAGTCGGGAGCATGTGAGGTCGTTATCAGATACATGTCCTTCTGTCCGACCTTTAAAAAAAATATATTACAAAAATCGGCTCCAGACCTCCTCCCTTCCCGGGTGTCCCTGTCTGAACTGTCCGCGGGACGTGCGACGAAAGCCGCCTGAGTGTCCGGGTTGACCTGTGGCTCAGACACACTCAGACACACACGCACACAAACACACACCTCCCTCGCGACCTTCTTACGTGTCGAGAACAGTCAACGGTGCGATCTCATGTGCGATGACACAGATCCAACCAATCGCACAGTTGTTGTTTTGTTTTTTTCCTCTCCTTTCTTTTTTCTTGGAGAGACAATTGGTCGATGCGGCTGCCGGTGGAGCGCTGCGCCGGGTCTTTTGTCAGAGCTCCCCCGCTGCTGTCTGTACCTGTCGCTGGATATAGCCTACAGATGGCCACATTCATCCATCAGTCACAACTCCGCAGCACGCCGGGAATCCCGAGGTCTACTTCATTCCAGTGTTATCTTTCGCTCCTCCTCCTCCTCCCCAACCTTTGCTATTCTTCTCCGCGGACGAATTGAGTTTCTATTGTAAATATTCCTCGCGGCTCTCAGCGCGGTTCCGCGTGCGCGTTGCGCTTCCAAGCAGGGTCGCCTTTCTCTCTCTAGTCCGCCTGGGACATGCTGCGTTGGCCGGTGCGTAAAGAAGCTGCACTGTCTCACTCGTGTTTTCTCTCGCTGCTCGGACACGGATATGTGTATACAAAAGAAGAAAAGTGGCGAGGACAGGTCAGACCTGTGTAGCGGTCGGTCTCGGTCGCTCTGAATCCGCTCGCCAACCTCTCCGCACCGGTGTCTGTGTCTATTTCTTCTTTCAAAACCGCGTAGCCCACTCTCCGCGCTCCGGTGAGTGCAGCAGCTCGAGCTCAACTGTAACCCGAGCCGAAGAGCAGCGCGGTGGGGACAGCCCACAGAGCGAGCCGCGGCCAATCACAGCGCGCTCTGGCCGAAGCGGAGGCATTTATGGGGACGTGGAGGGGGTGAGGAGGCAGCGAGGGGAGGGAGTCTGTTATTGGGTTGACCCCGCATCCCCAGCCCCCCCTTCCACCACCTCGACCCGAGCCATCGACCCAAATTGAATTGGACTTTGGAGTTATTCGTCATACTGAACGCCTTGGAGAGGGAAACGAGCGTGATAGGCTGTTGGAGCGTGTGCGTAAAAGTGCCTACTGGTGGAAAAAAACTTTGTCCCCTTTAAGCCCAGGACCTGCTGGTCCCTGGAGATCCAGTACTAAACATGCATGCCATAACATTCATGTAATATAGGCCATAGGGGATTATAATTATGTCTGTGGTAGGTAGCATGAGTGCATTTGTAATGTGTTCTACCCAGAAATATAATTGCAGTTTAAAACCTCTTTTCATTTAAAATAATAAATAATACATCTTTAGAATGTACTGTACATGATTACAGTATCTGTTATTTTGGTCCTTTCCTTCTCTGCTCGGTGAAAGGAATGATGATTAATGGTCTCTTTGGATCTCTTTCTAGTTGTCCTTTTTTGGGATAATGAACTGCATGAGAACTTAGTCTCCAGTGTCAATAGACAATAGACAGTCGGTAGCCTATAGTCATTGGGCCATTCATTCATTGAGGAAGAAATGCTTGACACATAATTGATCATGTCCATGTCTGTGCCCCCTTTGTGTGCCTGTGTGTGTGTGTGTGTGTGTGTGTGTGTGTGTGTGTGTGTGTGTGTGTGTGTGTGTGTGTGTGTGTGAGAGTGAGAGAGAGAGAGAGAGAGAGAGAGAGAGAGAGAGAGAGAGAGAGAGAGAGAGAGAGAGAGAGAGAGAGAGAGAGAGAGTTCCTCTTAATTGTGGTGCATTTATTCAATCAATGCTGCCCCCTAATGGTTGTGATGAAATCGATTCATGGAATAAAAGAGGTTGGATTCAATATAATTGGAGAGGAGCGATAAGGGACATTAAGACATGTCTTATGGTTCCTGAAGTTTTTTTTTTTTATTACATCCCGCTGTGCCTCGCCAGACCATAAATCTTCGTGAAACAATGCGCTCAAGATCAGCGTCAAACCCAAACGGGTGTGCACTCTCATTATCTGAAAGTATTTATGTGTGTGTGTGTGTGTGTGTGTGTGTGTGTGTGTGTGTGTGTGTGTGTGTGTGTGTGTGTGCGTGCGTGTGCGTGTGCGTGTGTGTGTGCGAGGCAGTGATAAAACATGGGGCAAGTGTGTGTGTCATGGCTGCATCCGAGAGTTGGGATTTTCTGGCTCAGCTTCACCTATTTTGCATGTAGAAGAGGAAAAAAGTTTGCAGAGGTCACAAAGTTGTTCTTTATGCTTCAAGTGCTGCTGGAGCTTTGCCACTGCTGCATCCTCAGAAGCCTGGCTTAAAAGCCGTGCGAGTGTTGTCATAGTGATGGCAAACACGGGCCAGTTGCCACAGAGCTGGCATGTCCCGTCTGACGGCGGGGACGCCTGGGATACCTGATACCTCAGTGGCCAATCGGATGGGCTCAGATAGACCCCCTGATCTGCTGCGGGGCCAATGAGAAGCCCTCCTGTGTACGACTGTGACGAGTGCCACAGCTGAAGGGGCCGAAGCTGAGCGGTCGATAGGAACATGGCCCCATGGTGGTGGTGGTGAACATACCGTGCTGTTGCTGTAAGAGTTTGATCAAACCGCAGCCTGGAAGCAGCGGAATCCCAAACACATTATTAGTCAAGCACAATACAACACGGACGCTTCCCCTGAGAAGCAAAATCTAAACTACTCTTTTCCAACTTGTACACGTGGCAGAGGACGAATTCATCATCGTTTACGGCACAAGAGGATTACGGAGATATTGGACCATCCACATTATTCGACGTAGACATAACAGCTCTACAAAGTGCAGCACATGTAAGGACAAAAGGAAGTGTATTGGGCGTAGCTTTCATGTTCTGTCAGATACACGGAAGGCAATTTGGTTTATTCCCCCCTCCTCAGACGGCCACCTATGAGATAGTGGCATTTCCAAGGAATGAGGTCATCATGTTAATGTGTATAGGTGGCTGTGATTAGTTCCTCTATAAATAGCATGAATACTTTGATACCACAGACGTTCATACACTGACGCTCTACAGACTCAAAATCTGAGTCAGGTCGCAACTGAAAATTATTCTCATTCATGATAATCGACAAAGTTTTTTGTAGTTCATCCTGAGGGGGACATGAATGTGTGCATGTGCCATAACACCCAATGTTATGGCCATACGTCTCATAGTTGTCGAGACGTTGCCCTTTCACATCTGAACACAAATGTCCACCTCACGGAGCAAAAATAGTTGTAAAGATTGATCCTCTGGGAACCAAGAATATCTGTACAAATGTTGTGCCAACATATCTACTGTAGTAGATGTTGAGATATTTCTCAAAACGAGGGGAAACTTTGACCTGCCTGTGGCAGACCGGGAAATGTACGAGAATCACCAAAGTCAGGAGGATTCATCCTCTGGGGACCATGAATATCTATACCAAATGTAATGGCAGCCCATCCTATAAGTGTCCAGATATTTCACCAAAAAGCAGAAACTTCAAACCTCATGGGGGCGGTAGTGAAACAAACAGGGCATCACCAAAAATCAGAAGGATTCATCCTCTGGGGACCACAAATGTCTGCACCAAATTTCATGGCAATCCAAAAGTTGAGTTTATAGTGAATAAAAGATGAAAAAAGCCGGAAATACAGAGAATACGTAACTGACTTAAAAGATCTTCAATTATAGTAAAAATGGTTGCAGATGACTATCATTGTTTTAATTGTTCACTGATTTGTTTCAGCTCTAAAATGGAGAACAATCCGTGTTTCTCTCCGCTCTCTGTTACCACCAAGATGAACCCTCCTGCCGAGGACACGGTTCCTTCCCAATCTGCTATTTACACTTCGCAAACACTGAAGCCATGACATCATCATTCAACCCAGCAACCCTCACAGTGAAAATAAATCACAGCTAAAGTGGCCTCCACTTGCTTTTAATCTGCCCTTAATGAAGTCTGGCATGTTTCCCCTTCTGGTGCAGCTCCATGACACGGACGTGATCTGGGGGGGGGGCAGGCCGGAGACCCGAGGGCCACGGCCTCGGTGGAGCCGTGGGACACGAGGCCTCGGCACTGGGCTATGGATCCAGGAACGAGTGGAGTCCCTTTTGGCATTCACGGGGTCAAGTGGTTAACCCTCGTTATCCGGGGAGGATGAGGAACATGTGACTCGGATGTCTCCAGCTGTAATCAATATCGAACAGCCATTAACCACTGAGACAACACGTCCTCACAAAGGCGACACACACACACGCACACACACTCACACACACGCACACACACGCACACACACACACGCACACACACGCACACACACGCGCGCGCACGCACACGAACACTCAGCAGCATGTTTCCCGTCCGTCTGCACGCACAGCAAAGTGTCCACTAAAGGAAACAAAGAGGCAAACAACATGGGTTCACTCCAAATACTGGGCCCGGGTTGAAACAGTGGGAAAGCTCCGTTAATGTAAACGGACTATTTTCGGGGCCTGACACTTGAAAAGTTGTCGTGTGAGCTATTCCTGCTGCTTTGATTTGACTGCAGCAGCAGCGAGGCCAAACACAACAGCCAGGGCGTCCGCAGACTTACATTTCCTGTTTGTGGCACGCTTGATTGCCGTCCAGACGTCTTCCTCCCTCACTCGTCTCCTTCTCTTGCCTCACTCCACCTCCTCTCGTTTACTCATCTCAGCCCATCATGACTGACAGGAAGGCGCTGATTACAGACAAATAACAATCTGCGCTAAACATGTCCTCCTCGATTTAACGTCCCAGCAGGGGATGTGAGCAAAGCAAAGCCTCTTCTCTTCTCTTCTCTTCTCTTCTCCTCTCTTCTCCTCTCCTCTCTTCCTTTCGCTCATATCAGTAATTAGGTCTGATAACAAGCCTCGACAATAGATGTTTCGTGTAACCAACTTTGTCTACATATAAACATCTGGGGATCTTGATAACAATCCTGATTAGTGGCTGGTTGTGATCCTCCTATCTTAACTTGCCACAGTTCCCCTGGATTTCTTCGTTTTTATTCCAGCCTCTCGGATGAGATTAGAATTTGAAAAGAGAAATTGTTCTTTGATGCTTAATATCAAAGCGCTCAACAGTTCCCCGCGAAAAAAAGAAAGAAAGAAAGAAAGATAGGTAGAAAGTTAGGACACGCACCCAGACACAGAAACACACACACACACGTTAATAACTCACTGTGATTATTTGTTGCCGTAAACTGCATTTAGTAGGCCGGTCGCCCGGAGGGTTTAGAGAAGAGTTAAATTGATGGGGAGAATATGCCAAATGCAGGCCTGGGAGGAAGGGGGAGGGGTTGTCTGTCTATTCTAATAGAATTACAAGCCTCTGATAGATGAGTCCTTTCTCCAAGGCTGCTTGTCTGTCAAACATTAGGTCACACTCAGCTTCCAGACTTGGTGGGGAGGAAGGGGCAGCGAGAGAGAGAAGAGTGGTGGTGGGGTGTATATAAAGGGGCTCAAGGCATTGAGGAGAGAACGTCTGGAGAGGTGCCTCCCTCCTTGCCAAGAAAATGAGGGCAACAAAAGTGGAAGGAAAAAAAGGAGAGATGGAGGAATGGGAGAAAAGGAGAGGGTAGGAGCTGGTGAAAAGAGAGTGAAATGAGTTGGGGGGGGGGGTGAAAGAAAGAGGGAACGAGAGTGAGGAGGGCACAAAAGGGGGCATTCGAATCCCCTCTAATTAAGGCCCGTGTGATGGACAGGACCTGCGGACGTGCCTCCTTTTCTTTCCGAGTGTGTGAGGGGCCGGCGTGGCGGTGGGAGGGGCCGGGCCTCTAGTAGAGATGTCTACTGCCAGCAGCCTGAATGGGACAAAGACCTGAATAGAAACTTCAAAGCGACCTCTGTGAGCTCACCCCCCCCCCCCCCCCTGCCCCTCCACCCCCTCTTCTTCACAGTCCGCGACTGTGTGATGGTCAACAACTCCTGTTCAAGTGGTGTGTGTGTGCGCGCGCGTGCGTGTGTGTGTGTGTGTGTGTGTGATTCTGTTTTCCAGCTTGTTATTTTCTGACTGCTACATGCAATTCTTGGCAGCTATGTGTGCGGTGTGGATTTCAAAGTGTGTCTTTCTGCCTGTGTGTGTTGTTGTTTTTGTCTTGTGTGAAGATGTGTGGTGCGTGTGTGTCTGTCTGTGTGTGTGTGTGTGTGTGTGTGTGTGTGTGTGTGTGTGTGTGTGTTTTGCTTTTAAGAGCAGACTGCAGGATGCAGATATAATTGGGGCAGGGGTTCTGACTCACTGCTCTCTGCCTCTGAACTGAGAGTCGGGGCTCTTTGGGCGGGATTGGAGCGAGGAGCCCACAGTGCCGACACGTTGAAGGAAATTATTGTCGCTAAATGATACAGAGGGATCCCGCGTCTCATTTGGTCCCAGAGTCCTTACAGATTTTGGCCTGCGTTATGATCTTGTGGTGTGTGCCATTTAATTCTATTTGTCTCCGGCTCAGGGCTTCTAATGATCTTCCACTTATCACCCCTCTCCCGACAGTAGATACTCCTCAAAGTGGCTCTCCAGGCCCAGCTAATAGCTGCGCACGACTCCACTGAGCTGGAATCCTTCTGGGGCCCCTGAGAAAAACAGGAAGGCCCAGGGTGATGGCCAGGGCAGGCAGAAAGATAAGATTTGTGTGTGTGTTTTGGCATGTGTGATCCTGTGTGTGTAGGTGTGTGTGTGTGTGTGTGTGTGTGTGTGTGTGTGTGTGTGTGTGTGTGTGTGTGTGTGTGTGTGTCTTTGCATGCCTCACAAAGGTATCTGTCCTATCTGAGCCCACTTGCATCAGTCAAGAGTCAGGTCAGGCTCCAAAGCCCCCCGGGATCAACGCGTCATTGTTGCCGCCTGGTGTCGCTGACATGTCCTCAGTGACATCATCACTCGGACCCTCCCACTCCCACCCCCGGCAGGTGCGGTGTAACGGCGTAGACCACCGCAGCTTTGACCATAGATTAACACTTCCAGTTTCCTGCTCCAAGCGACTAGAATGAGTTGCAAAAGAAGCTAAAACTCTACAACTGTTTTCCTTCTCCAGAGACAGTGTTTTTAATATTACAGTAAAAGGTAGTGAGTGGACCTTGAGTTAAGATTATTTCTGATTTAATAATTTGTAACATATTAACTAGCTTACGAGGACCTTTCAACCACATCTTCAAAATAAAAAGTGGAATATATATATATATATATTGTATATTTAAGCAATAAGGTACGAGAGGCAGTACTGTATCGTCAATAATGTACTGTTCAAGGGAGTTGTTAGGCAAACCCTTGCAGTACAGTACTGCCTCTCGTACCTTATTGCTTTATAATACGGGTACCTGCAACTTTATAAATAGTAATAGTAAGCTGACTTTCAGCACAAAATAGTTGTGTATCGCATTTCAGCGACAGAGAAAATAGTCCTGTATGTGTACGGGACGCACATACAGGACTATAAAACTGACTACCTGGCGATTTACTGACCAGCCCGGTTGAAAGCAGGGTGGAGGATGACACTCAGCCACCGATGTAAAGAAGTGCTCTCGCTGCTTCTGTCCCTCTTTTCTCCGCCATTTTTCTCCTCCATGATGTTTAGAGAACTTGCCTCGCGTCGGGAAATTACCGACGTAATTATCTCTCACTGGAAATTATCACAATTTTGTGATCAAACCCTTTTCATTCCTCATCTTAGTTTCCGGTTTTATGCACTCGCTCCCCGCTAACTAGTCTCTCTCAGAGCGTTAACTAGTCTCTCTCAGAGCGTTATCTGCTCTGCTCTCCTGATTGTGAGCCGTATCAACGTTTGACTGTACAGCAGGAACAGGGACCATAAATACATTATTCACCGCTGATATTCTCATCAAAAGTCATTCCCCCCAAAACATCAAAGTTTACACGAAACATGTTTGGTAACTGTCAAGCTTGAAATGACAACTAACGGTCGCGCAATTTAAATCTACCTGTTATTTTAAGTGCGCACTGATATGGAACGCTCTAAATGTAAACAGGCTGTACAGTACTTTATGGCTGAATAAAATACACCCTGTGACTCACTCTCAACCAATCAGAATGCTTGATTTGATCTACCCGTATTATAAATACATATATACTACATATTATGATGTTGTGTTTCTTGTATGAGATTGATTGAGCTGTTTCTATGTTTGATTCGTTGTAACGACTTGCCTCCTGTTGCTGCCTTTTTGTCCAACCGGTTCTCCAATTGACTTATCTGGTTTAAATAAAGGTAAATAAACATGACACGCATATTTTAGGAGGAAGCACAGAGGCCCAGTCCTTACGATGACTGTGGAGAAACATCCTCCGAATGAGCCGTCTCTTTTCAAATCCGGCAGCTGCTGTGATCTGTTCCTGGGAAAATACACGCATTTGAACCATAGAAAATCACATTGAGATAACCTTATCTGCAGATAGAATGTTATCTGTCATCCTGATTATGTCATATGTTTTCAGCTGAGCGTGAGTCTCTGCAGCTATAAATAAAGAGACCATAAAAATCCCGGAGGATGTCACACACAAACACACAAACACACACGCACAAGCACACACGCACACGCACACACAGACACATAAAGCTGTAATTGTGACACGCCTCTAAAACAATAGACGGCAGAACGCTCACAGCTAATGTACACACACACACGACACACACACACACACACACACACACACACACACACACACACACGGCAGAGAGAAAGCGGTGCACCTCAGTGGCCCAAGCGGACCTATGGCAACACAAGACGTACACCAAACATAAAAACACACTTTAAACCCAGAGAGACGTACGGCTGAATCTGAGGATGTCCTTGTTAGTAAGAATCCGAGGGTACACGAGTGCTCTCAGCCGCATCATCAAAGCCTCAGCAATTACTCCCATGCTCCCTCACTCTGGCATAAATCTGCTCTTATCTCGGCTCGCTGCAGGATCAGGGAATATCAGCTCCAGCATCTGCTCCATCTACAAACCCGGCCACTAAAAGCACAACAAAGTGGCTCTGCAGGCATAAATAAAGAAAAGGAGGGCCACCGGAAGAAGCGAGGGGGCGCGGGGAGAAGCGAATGATAGGCGTGTGTGCGTGTGTCTGCGTGTTTGTGTCTGTGTGTGTATTCCGGCATGTCTTATTTGCCTTGAGCATTTGGGGCTCACACTGCAATCTGTCAATCAGCCAGTCGAAAGCAAACTTTGCTCCAAGCAGCTCTGCTGCTGCGGCTCAGGGGGGAAATTCTTCACGGGACATTAAGACATATGGAGTGAGGGAAGGTCGCCCCGCTCGGGTTGGGTTAAAAGGTCAGGGTTGAGGGTTTAGTGGTCGGGGGCAGATATGAAGTTGAAAGGAGCATGTCATATTTATTGGAGGGGTTAAGATAATCACTGGCTGTTTGTCAAAGGGCCTATGAGCTCCAGAGAAGTTAGGATTAAGACACTTTGTGTCCCCACCCCCTCCCTCTCCTTCACATTATTAACCCAGTTTGCTCGGAGAAGTCAGCAGATTCCAGGTCTGTTATCGAGAGCAAAGTCGCCCACACCTGTGTGAGGCAAAGGCCGATGACGGATGAACAGCGCTGCCAACTATTTTTAGGAGGATGTTTGTTTTCCTTCGCGGCCGCACTGAAGCAACATCTTTCACGCTGACCCCTTTATCGCAGCTGTGACCCTGACCTCCCCCCTCCTCCCTCCTCGCGCTCTGTCTCCTGTACCTCCCCGTCCTCTCTGAGTTTCCTCCTTCCTCTCTGTGTCGTCCACTCCCAATCGCCCCGGGTCAACCGCTCCCTGCCTGCTCCACGAAAACCCCTTGCCGGTACTTCATCCTTTTGGTTTAATGTTCTGTGATGTGCAGTGTAGATACTGCCCAAATTTACAACCGTTGGAGGCTGCCTCCGATCCGGGCCGTGAATCAGAGACCCAATGTTACAAGGAAATGTTATAAGGAAATACCTCGGCTCCAGGTGCCGGCTGAGGGTTCAGGGGTGAGAGGTGAGGGGTTGCACACCACCCCTCAGGGTTCCCCGACCTCACATGACTGATGAATAGTGTGCTAACGAGGACCAGCTCTCTCTCACTGCGTCTGCACTCTCTCTCCTCGTCTTTGACTCTTAATTCTCCCCCCTCCCCCCCACACACACTTTCCTGGGTTCTGATCTGGCAGCACAAGAGTAGTAACAGTTCTACCTGCTGAACCTTTAAAGTACGCCGCCATCTGTCGTCTCCCTCGGATTTATAATTACCATCATATCGCGTTCAGACTAGGCACGGTCGCACTCTTACATAACCTAACCCCTATCTGCCAGCGCATGCAATACTTAAGAATAGATTGAATAAATTATTATTGGGTGAGGCGTTAAATCCTGGCCGGCTGTGGAAAGTGCTCTCTTTCTAATGAGGCGCCGCTACGTCACCGCTGGCTTGTATCCACGCAGAAGGGAGGTGAGGAAGCTAATCACAGGCACATGCAAGACACACACATTGAAACACACACACACACACACACACACACACACACACACACACACACACACCCTCCTCCCCCATCCAGCATGCACAAATTGACATGGCGACATACATGCACACATGCGCACACACACATACGTTTAACCGGCGCACACCCTGCCTCACCCCCAGGGCCATTTGCACGGTCATATCGGGGAGCCAATTAAAGAGATGAGTCTTATTAGCAGAGGTGCCCCGGCCCCTCGTTAATCACCGGGGTTTCCTGGCAGGGGCTGGTGACATGCAGGGCCCTCTGTCATCTTTATGGGACCCGTCTCATCACGCCCTTATAAGACACTCATCCAAACTTTACCGAGACTCGTGATTTAGCAGAGCCGGCTTGGCCCAGAAATGTGTTCAGTCATCTGCGGGTCACCTTTGAATGAGCTTCAAGGGATTTTCTGAAAATGGGAGAAATGTAGGCCGCAGCACTGCCTCAGAGGCTTGCTTGTTTTGTTTTTTTCTTCTCACATTCTCTCCCCCTTCTAATTGAAAAACCATAATTTTGTTTCAAGTTTCCTGCACGCAGGGTGGTGGGGGGGCATTGTTACGCTCGCAGCAGTGTTCAGGCCCGCTGGGACAAGAGAAAGCGTCTCCACAAGAGTGGAGGTGAGGAGAGAAGTTGTAGAGAACCAGATTCCAGGGTCACCCGGGTCCTGGAGAAAAAAACGCTGTCTTGTTTTCTCGCCTCACAGGGGTCGAATGCTCCCTCCGGACCACCTGCGGCTCTGCCGATGACAGATTTCCTCGACACGCCGGACCGTCTCGGGCCTCGGTGTCAAAAGGGAGACTAATCCTCCCGCTTCGGCCCCTCGGCGCACAATGGCCCCGTCACTCGTTCACTCGTTCGGTGTGCCTTGGGCCGCTCTCTGCCCGCTGAGTCAATACGACAACGACGACCGACGGGAGGCAGACACCGGGTTCCCACACTCTATTCATAGCGTTTCCACTGGAATCCCTGACCTGTTTGGGCCTGTCTAGTGAAACCTGCTCCTCATAATGCGGGCCATTGATCCCTTTTCCTCATTTCACATTCACCTTGACATCTCCGTTACGGCCCACAGAGCGCCTCTTCTTAATCCGGGGAGAGATTCCCCCCCCCCCCCACCTCATTTCATTGGTTACCGGATATTTCATTGGGCGCACTCACACATTGTTGGGAGATGGCACAGAAATGTCAAGGCTGGGGCAGACCACGAGGCACTGGGAGACGAGTCCACACCGGGCCTTTGAGCGTCCAGTGGCCCAGAAGTTGCCGTGTCTGTACGCGCGCGCGTGTGCAATCCCACCGCCGGTCCTGGAAAAAGATTTCCCATGGTCACCCTCTTTCGTCTGCCCATCCAAACTGAGGAGATTACAACAAATGCTCTCATTGATGATTAATCCGTGGAAATAACATTCTAGGAGTTTATCCTCTTGCAAAGTAGTGTGTGTGTGTGTGTGTGTGTGTGTGTGTGGGGGGGGGGGGGGGGGGGGGGGGGGGGGGGGGGGGACAAGAGAGAGAGAGTCTGGCATAAATCTCTTCTGAGAGTTAATCAATTATACGAAAGGGTTAGATTTCGGTCACATACAGTACATGCACGACGCATTTGAAAAATTGACATGAAATGCTTTTCAGATCCTGCTAGATTAGTTTTCCCCAGTGTGCATCCCGATTCCCAGTCCTCCTTGATCTCCCCATCCACCCCGACACCCACCCCACGCCCCCCTCCCCACCACACACACACACACACACCTTTTAGGTCTCAACGCCAGCTAAACTGATGGGGCCTTGTGGAGGCCTTTGGGTTGTCAGGAGCAAGTCCAAGCTGGAAGCCCCGTGGCTCCGATATAAACTGAGCAGGCCCGACCTCAGAAACAGAAGCCGATAATCAGGTTTTTTTCCGTGTTTTTTTTTGGCACAGAAGTCGACACAAAGTAACCTCGTCAGAAAACTGGTTCGACAACAAACACGGCATATGTAAAACGGCACGTTTGCAAGCGCGTTTACATTTAAAAAAAATATATATATATAAAAGGGGCGAGCGGGGGTGCAGCTCAGGAGACAACAATCAAACGCGTGGTCCCAATGAGCAGACACGTGACGCGCAGACCGACGTAGCGACGGAAGGGTCCCTTCATGTCTCTCGGGCCCGACTTGAAGGGACCGCTCTCCCGCCATGTCCCCACTTTAATACCCAAGCTGCTCTTTAGTGAGCGCACACAGGTCTCCGCGCCGCTTTCATCCTTTCTCCCCGGTCCGCACTTTTATCATTGCGGCTGTTCTTTTGTCTCCGCACAGCCGGACATTACTCTCGCTACACCGGGGGGCTTTTTATTTTATTTTTTATAAGCCGACGCGAATGTAAGAGCAGCGAGATGTGTGCGTTAAGGATGAAGAGCGCCTGAGAATACATATTCATAGCCTGAGACAACACGTATTATATAGAGCACTGCCATTGTGGGGAGGTCAGAAGCCAGCGCTGCACTACACTGCCCCCTAGTGGTGGTGGAGTGAATGGTATTAAAAGTGAGGAAACGAAAACTGTGTTTACCCCAAACTGCATACATGTGCAAAAGGGAACAACCAAGACAATCGGATCTGACTAACCCCAGTATTATCTGTAATAAGTTCATTGCGGTCAAAAGATTTTAAAAAAGTACCACAGATGAAATGTGTTGATTTTTATTCAAAAGTTACTGTCTCCAGACAAGTACAAATCAGAAAACAGAGTGACTGAAAGAGGATGGGATAATAGACAACAACTTAGAGTGTAGGCAAGAGTGCGGAAAAATAAAATAAAAACAAAAACACAGAAATGGCCAAAAAGGAAGGAAAAAAAATTAAATTTTGTATATATACACACATGATCTAATAAGAATTTATACCAATGTAGTGGTAAGTAACAAAACAATAAACAGTACTTTTTCCTTAAAAGAATTTTCTTTTTTTACTTACATAAAATAATTAGGCAAAACACATATAGGCTGTTCATCTACTTTATCACATTACATCTGACCACCTCATGTTTCATGTTCTAAGAAGCCAATTATCCACCTTTAAACATGACTGATCCTCTGACATGGAAGATTACTGTGAGAGAAGGTGACCTCCACGAGCATGTTTAAGGCTTAAGCATGGAATGACTACAAAATAAAAACCTCAGTAGACAAAACATTTCATTAAAACTTGTGTGTGACAAATATATGTCAAAATCTAAGCTTTGTCTAGCTGCCACAGCGCTGCTGAATAACGTTCTCTTCAGTATTGTCTGAATGACTACCTTTCACTTTTAACATTTGAAATCTTTAAGTATTTTGTGAGAGGACTTTTTTTAATGTTGAGAAAACCTTAAAGCTGAATTTCACAAGTCTTTTCATTAGTTTTATCCAAACTAATTTACATGTAGGAAAAAAGGTAGAAACCCGAAGACATTATCAAGACAAAAAAATAAACAAAAAAAAATAAAACATAAAAATACAAATTTAAAAATCTTCCTTGATGCATGGCTTTGCATGCTTTCATATTTTTTTTCTTTTTCAGTTTTACTTTCATTTCTCAAACTTTTGTGACTGAAGGTTGAAAAGTTGAAAATAAGAAAACCAAAAGCACATATATAAAATCAGCACCGATTCATATATAACTTTTATTTAAAATGTAGAGGTACCCATTTCAACATTATGCTGCTGGATTTTAAGAGAAAAAGATGTGTAATTCTTTGACTGAGCTGCTATCTGCCAGAGCCCACACAGTGGCACTACTGGGAGAAAAATCTGCTCATTGTTGGAGGAGGCGGGAGGGACACATTTCTCTAGTAGATGGTGCTTAGGGAGTGGTCCAAATCTTGGGGTAAGCTCTAGGACTTACTGCTTAACAGTGTGGAGCGCTCAGTGGACTCTGGGAATCTTCACAGCATAAAGGGGATCATGACGGACTCTACGAGACACCTCAACATCTTAACCACCAGTGGTTATCAGGACCTCAAATCAGGCCCAACAACAGGGAGAAGAAACCAAAGAGATAGAGGGAGAGAGAAAAAAAAAAGAGAGAGAGAGAGAGAGAGAGAGAGAGAGAGAGAGCACAGAAACAAAGACCTCCATCCACTTGGCTAACACAGTACAAGCAAGCTACTACAGTCTGTTTATAAATTACTACTTCACACCTGGTAACTTACTACAATTGTAAAAAGGGTTAGACATAAACAAAAAAAGTATCTTAAGTTAAACACACCAATTCATCCCCGTTTAAAAAAAAAAAAAAAAGAAAGAGGAAAGAGGAAAAAAGAAAGAAATAGCTATCATGGATTTTTCTTCAGACAAGTCTGATTTCTAATAGGTTTGGAAGTGGCCTGTTACACTATTTCAGAACAGGAAGAGCTTACCCAAGATTATAAAAGTAAATATTTGAAACAATGTCCTCTCTGAGCAAGCAACACTGAGTGTGGGTTGTCATTGGTCCACGTGGAGTACAAGCCAGACTTTTTCATTTTTTTGTAGTTTTTTTCTTTTTCTTACAGAAAACACTTCTGTTTTCGCATCTAAAATTCTCTTTAAATACAAAGCGCCTCTTCTTTTATCCCAGCGTCAAAATCATCTGGATATTAGCTTAAAACATGGACACCCCAAGGACCTAGAGGAAACCAAAACAGGGAGAGAAAACACCGGTTATTGAGTTTAAATAACAAGAACTTGGTTAGCAAAAAGACGACATAAAACGAAACAATCAGCCTTGCAGTATGAAAATCACATGAATAATGATCCAAGTCGAACAAACCCGAGGGTTTGACAATCTATCATACTGTCAATTAAGATCCAGTCCAATCGACCATTTCGTCTGATTGCCTAAAATGTGACAAAATAAAATGTGACAATGCTTTGCCGGAATCCGGCTCACAGCAAAGGGTAATGGAACAAACTCCGGCTGTTGGCAACATGTTCATCATCTCAAACTGCATCGACTCCTTTTGACTTTCTGTCTGCAGTTTGAAAATGAAATCTCTACAGCCTCATCATATCCAACGTCGAGTAGAAGTAATTGGGAGGGGAAAGAAAATGGATCTGAGGCCGACGTGTTCTGTGCAGGGTTGTGTAAAGAGCCAGGAGCCGAGCGGCTGAGAGCTGCATTGTGCTACTTTGTTCAGGAAAAGCTCGATAGAACAAGACGCTACGCGTTCGGCGAGGTGACGACGGCTGTGATATTTTTTTGGGGCGACAATGAAATTGTTCAAAGTTAACATCACAAAAACACCCACACATTTCTTTTTCCGGAGCTCTGTGCTGCAGTGTCTGAGAAACCCTAACATGTCAAAGGTGCGAGAACGAACCCCGAGGCAAATCCACAGGGTTTCTTAAAAAGGTGGGAAGCAGGAATTTACGGTCTGAAATAAATCAAATCTGACTAGTGTACAGAGTTAGAAATGACGGCTGTGCAACCAATGAGAAACGTTGCGTTTGGCTGCAGAGCAGACACGCTGGTCAGATGAACTCGGCCTAATGTTTCTCACCGATATCACATGCTTGCTAGCGGTCCATGTAATGTGATTGGTTGCGAGCCACCTATCCTCGATTTACTTCTGCAGAGTCATACTGATTCTTCATTTGAGGACACCACGAGTTGCATTAGTTCTCACTGGGCTCTCACAAGCTTCTCCGGCCGGCCATTACACAAACACACCTGGAGGATTTAAACATGAGGGGAGAACGCCGATGCTGCTTACCGATTCGTCCATGATAGAAGCAGGGTCAAAGTAGTCGGGCTTTAGCTCGGACCTTTCACGGCGGTTCTTTGAGGGCGGCTGGAAGAGAAAGACTGCGTTTAGAGCGGATACTCAAACGACTTTTCCTGCAGTAACAGCTGCCTTGGCAGAAAACCATCGAATAATACTGGAACCAAAAACATCAGATGCACATTTATTTTTTTTATTAATTGAGTCCACAGGATTCAAGAGGATCGTGTTTATAGAGTAATAACAAAATAAATAAAAATCACACACTGAATTAATCATACATGCAACAAATGGAGTGAATTTAGGAAAACTAGGGCAATTTTCTGGTGTATTGATTCAATATGACATTTGAGTCCCTTCTCACAGAATGCAGCACCAGAAACCCAAATAGAATTTTTTTTCTGGAATAAAAATGAAGTTCTGGCTTTACACTCATCATACACGGTTCTGTGGTGCTCGGGTAAATGGTCACATAAATTAGTCATGTTGCCTCGTGGTGCAGCGACAGTCGCAAGGCACTGTGGAGAGAGCCTTTCATTATCTTAAAAAAAATTAAAAAAAACATATCTCCTTCCCCGCAGTCAAGAATTTGCTCTTTTGTCTTTGCTCATTTTTATGTTGCGTGCAAAGATCAACACGAGCTGCTTGTTATTGATTTTTGCATTCTAAACAAAATCTGTCTTTTCTTAGAATAACCCACTGGTTATTCCCCAGGCAGAGAGTATGCATGCATAACCAGCGAGCAAAATGTAATGAGCGTTTGACATGCAGTTTGAGGAGCGGCGAGTTCTCAGCGGGCGCCGGGAATTACACGCTACGAGCCAACGAGGCCGGCTGAGCATTTCAAGGCTTTTGGCGTATTGAGGTTCTTAAATGTTTGATCTCAGAATGACATTGTATCCAGTATGGACCGCCATGACTCCCGAGTTAAAATTATTGTGTTTTAAAAACAAAATTCAGTTAAACGTGGACCTCACCAGATCAATGTCCATGGTGTCAAAGTCCATGCCTTCATTGAGGTCATCCAAACGACCCTCAGATGACATCATCACATCCTCCACAATTGGCTCTTCGTCTTCCTCCATAAGCCCAGTACCGCGACGACTGCAAACAATTATGAAATCATACATTTAATGAGATTCTCACAGGCAACTCGACATACAAGTGTGCGAGTGTGTGTTTGTCTTACATAGCCTGCTGCAGATTGGTCCTGAGCTTGGCGTAGTTCATGGCTCTTTCCTGCTGCTGGCGTGCCTCTTCTTGCTGTCTCTGAGCCAGCATCCACGTCACCTGGGAACTAAATGCACAAGAGCGCACAAATTAGCACATTCTTTATGCGCGCATTTGCTGATTTAACTGGGGATATCGCAAGCTTGTCAGATACAACTATGTGGATGGCCCGCTGGGCAGGCGCCTACGAAAAGTCAGGTTGGATAAGTAAACTAATCAGTCACTGTCCCAGTAGGGCCAACACTTGGCAGGCTGTGAAGTAAACGCATTTTACGGCGTTTACCCTCAAAATTAATTGCACGCAAATGGGAAATTTCATAGAATCCTTTTTCTAATGCTTTTTGGCTCATATGCTCGTCCTCTGATCCCTCTCTAAGAGAATAAGTGATGGACTGAACTGTATGAAGGGCCTGAATACATTTATAGTATAGTGTGGTGGGAAGTGTTGGATAATTAAAGAAACGCTAATTAAATAAAAGAAAATGATCATGAAAGAGTTTCTGAAATGGCAGCACTGCGAATTTGAGAGAAAAGTCGATGTTGGACTGTGTAACCTAAGTGTAAGTAAGCGCACATTATTCAATGAAAAGTTGAGACTGAGCTAAAAAAAGATTGATTGAAATAGTCACATTAATTCTATCCCCGAAGGGAATTCTTTTTATATGAATCAATACAACAACAACAACAACAAAAATTGTCAAGAGACAACACTAATGACCTGAAATGTCAAATGTTTGTCTGAAGATCATTTGATTTTTTGTTGTTGTTGTCTAACCAATTGAAAGCGTTTTTCTATTCAATTTTGCCCTGAAATATATTTTAAAAAAAACGCATTTTGAATGCAGTATTTCTACATTGAAGTTTGCATTTAAACCAATTTCATAAAAATAAATATTGATTTAATGTACAGGGTTCATGCACATTTTGACCAATGGATTTCTATGACTTTAAACCAAATTTCCATGACCAAACATTTTGTGAAATCTCGGTGTATACGTGAAAAAGTGAGACAATGTAGAATTTAAACTAACAATGAGAATTCCAAAGCATACAGTAAACCTTAAATGACACAAATGAATGAGACACAATAGTAATATAATTTTGATTAAAAGAATATACATTTATATAGATGCCTGCTTATATTTTGAGTGTCTTTCTTTTAAAAGCAAATTAATTATTTCAAACTCGGCGTAAATGAATGTCATGAACACATGAATATAACACTTCCATTACTTTTCCAAAACTTTGGGGATTTTATTTTTTCCAAGGACTTTTCCAGGCCTGGAAATAACCATTTTAAAATTCAATGACTTTTCCAGGTTTTCCATGACCGTAAGAACCCTGTATGTAGTACTGAACTATAAACCGACTGCATGGTTGTACCTCAGGAGTGGGACAGGGAGGCATACGTACTTGTAGTCCATGGGCGTTTGATGGTGCTGTGGCGTCTGTTGATGGTGCTGTGGGAGTTGGTGGGGTTGCTGCTGGTCGTGGGGAAGAGGATAGACCCCCATGAAGCTGTCGTCGCGGCCCCTCTTGGGGTCTCGCATGACAGTGGAGGTGAGATGCGGCGAAGGCAACATGACCGGGGTTTGCATGCTCTGCTGCCACACGTCGCTGCTGCTGCTCTCCTCTGCAAAGGAAGGTCCAAAGTGTGAGACAATCTTGGAACAAAAGTATTGGTCAAAAAGGTCAACGTCATCACGATGTGTTCAAATAAAATCGTATCGAGATAATATAAATCTTGACAGTGAAATCCAAAAGTAACACAATGAAAAGGGTTGGGGGGGGGGGGGTCACGACCCTAATTAAATTAGCGGCCAAGAAAATAACCGATAAATTATGAGGACACTGATTTAATTTTGACTGCATTATAATATCAGCCTTATTAACTCTTTCCCTCCTAACGCTGCGTTCTCAATGACATGAATTGTCATCCCGGGCGGGTCTTCAGCGAACACACAGGCATACAGCTAAATGAGCCCGTGTGATTGACAAGGAGCCGTCTGACTCTTCTGACTCTCTCCCACCATCTGCTGTTTAATCTCCTCGCCCATCAGCTGAGCCCGGCTGGTAGAAATGCATTTGGGTTAATCTGGGCTCCAACCCTGCGTTTGTAACATCATTGCTGGGCTATAATAATGTATGTGGCTCACATGAAGACCTATTTTCAGTGCGTTTGTAGGTACACAATATCCACGGTTCGGTAACAGCCTAATAATGATTGCATTTTTTTTTTTTTTTTAATGCAACAGTAAATGAGTCAGTGCCTATTTTTGTGAATAAAAGCTAGAAAATGAAATCATTCCCATTATTAATGACGTTGTGTGCAATACCCTCTGGCAGCTTCCTCTTGGCTGCTGAAGTTCCAGCTGTAACAGCAGGAGGCTTGATCTTCTTGGAGCGGATGGAGGAGCCTCTGCTGGAGTAGCCGCTCATCACCGACATGGTGTCGTCGTCGCCGCCCGCCTGCAGTGAATTCCTGTAGGAGATGAGGGGGAGCCAGCAGTCCTCTCGCTGCAGCGCCATCTGGAACGTCATGAAGCGCTCCAGGTACATGTGGCTGAGGAGAAGCGGGAGGTCACAGAGACGAGATGAACAAACTCATGCGTCTATAGACACCAACCAGGTGCACATTCCAACTGGAGGATAGTGGGGGGAGGCCTCACATTAACCATGAGTCTTAGACACCAGTTGCACCAGTTGTCACAAACACCTGTTACACTGAAGCCTCCCACCCGTTAAATAAAAATAAATCAACTTACACAGTCCTCTTGTCTTGTTTCATAAGCTTTGAGGAGAACTCGCTGAGGATGTCCAAGAAAGCCAGGTTAAGGGGAGGGCCTCCTTCTCCCTGGGTGCTGGGATCCTTAAATGCAAACTCAATACCATCCCTGACAGATGCAAAGAGACAGAGAGGAAGAATAACTCACTTGAGCGGAGAATAATAAATGGTTTCATGGACACAAAACTGAAAATAGTTGATCCGAACCATTCACTCAAAACTCAAACTCAATTTAACTGATGTGAAAATGGACGAGAAAAGAGACGCCGTTATTAATCTGAACCAGAGACACCGGTTATGTGGTACAAGTTTTAAACCACCATTTATCTACTTTTCCCTTTTTTCTTTAATAGAAGCGGTCATAACTTTGAGACTATTTTTTCAAACATTCGTTAACAGTGTATTCATAGGATGTTTTATTTTTTTTAAGCAGAGCAGAAAAACACATTGGCTCTTAGAATGAAACCACAAATCCCCAAAACCAAAGATGGTCCAAATCGTATCGAGCACTGCTAAACAAGTCAAGATATCTGATTCTTAATACAAGACACTTCTTATGCGTCTTGCTCACTTCCATCTAAATAAATCCTGGTGATTTTCTATAGTTCTGTTCCACCTATCTATTCCATGGTCATGCCACACCACATTGCTTTGACAGTTTTAAGATTATAAATACTAGATGGAAAGAAAGCAGAATCTTCGGCCTGTCTTCTATTACTTTAACTCCTGTCGCACATCTGGCATATCCCATTACATAGTGCACCCAGATGTTGCACAAGTGTAGGGTAATCCAAGAAAGCATAGCAAATGTGCATACATCGGATTTCCGGGCACCGTCCCGAGATTATGATATAATAATCCACATGAGAAAAGAGAGTACAATGTGATGGAAGTGGGGGTTTGTTTTTACAAATGTGGAGGATTGAGGGACTTTTATACAATAATTTCTCAATTGCCATTGAAAAGAAACATGTATCATTTTAAAAAAAAAGTCAAACTTGCATGAAAGATATTTTCTTAGTTACCAATAACAATGAATGTTGACATACGCTGGAGGGCAATACTTGCTGCAGTGACATAAATTAGTTCACATTTTGGATTACCGCATAAAAGCAGACGGAGCTCTTTGGATAAGTGCTCGGGTTCCTTACATGCAACAGACCAGTTTATGTTTATAGCACTGTTGCTCTTCTGTGTGTTTGGACAGCCTGATGTTAAACTAAGAAAAACATTAGTGCATGGGAATGGGCAAGACGGCAACATTTTTGCACTTAAGCCTCTCCAAAAATCCAGAGTAAAGAAATAACACGGCAAGAAGAAACACAGTATTCAAGGAGTAATTTGTCAAACATGACAGCTCCCAGATGCAAAAGCAAAACGCGTGAGCAGAGCAATGCAACAAGAGCAGAATGAAGCCTTACTTGTGCAGCATAGCGATGGCATCCCTGGTTTTGACTTGGTCGAGACCGAAGGTTAGAGAGAAACGACGGGCCAACTCCTTGATTCCACAGAATGAAGAGGCTGAGCGATCGAACCCGTGACCCAGATCAGACAGCATTTCGTTGAACAGCTAGCAGGAAGAGAGAAACATTAGATCAACAAGGTCTTAAAAAAATGGGACGACTGAACCGACGGTCATAATTACCAACTTAATTAATGAGTGAGCCAAAGCGTGCACACTGACCTGCTGTAGACTGAGGATGAGCGTCTTGGCACATTGAATCTTGTCGATTTGCCGAGTCTTACTCATGGTCTCCTTGATGATGTCACCATAATCGTTGTAATACTGCAAAGAGAACAGTACAGGGAATTTTAAGCATGACCTCTGTATACATGAGCTGATGTACATGTCTAATATTAAAGACAAACAATGTATTAACTCCTGCAACAGCGGATGTGAAAATGTTTGCCTTACCCTCATGTACTGTTTAAAGATGTCGGCTCCAGTCTTCATGTCTACCACGCAGTAGATGATCAGTTTACAGTAGGCAGCGAGGAGGTTTCTCCTCTTGTGCAGAGCTTCAATCTTTACCGCCTCGTCGTCCTGTTGCCCATCTGACATGATTGAAAAGAAAAATATATTTCTTAGATTTAAAAAAATAATAGCCGTTCCATAAGCTGCACATTGGCCAATTTGAAAAGCATAATTTTACTTGCTCTCCTTGCATATTGGAGCAGAGCAGAAAGCACATAAGCTGCTACAATGGACCATTTGCATTCGTACCTGTGCTATTTGTGTCATCGTCCTGGTCTATGAAGACGTGGTTCAAGATGAAGGAGAGCAGTTCAGCCTGCAGCGAGTCCTCCGAGGAATAGACCAGAGGCTCCAGGTGTTCCCTGCCTCCGGACACCATCTGGTGGCTGAAGATGAGCAGGAGATCACACAGGATGGTGAATGCCTGGAGGAAAAAATAAATAAATAAATAAAAGGACAAAAAGTTCAAACCCAGCGTGCAGAAGTGCAAAACAAAAGCACTCTTTGCAGAGCAGGTTTTAATCAACGTTTCAGAGTATATTTATTTAGATTTCTGAAAATCAGACTGCTTCCTGCCTGTTGTGAGGCACAGATGGCTTCGGTAACAAGTTGCATCAAAGACCTGCATTGAAATCACTTCTTGCTATACCACCCTTCTTACCAGCACGCTGTAGCCAAAACAACCAAAGCAGCAACAATGAACGGATTTTATACGGTGTGTTTCTATCATGCACGTATCTATGTCACCTGTTCTTTGACGGCTGTGTTGACATTGGTGAGGTAGCGCTGACACATCATACAGAATGCCCTCATCTGCTTCCTCAGGGTCACCGTGTCATCCTGATTTCATCAAAACAACCAGAATTTTTGGAGGTTTAGCATCACACATACACCTTTCCAATTCAGAATAGAGACGGTGCAGTTGGCCTGAGGAGACCTCACCTTTCTGGAGCTGCCATCAGATGACTTGGCCAGGTGCCACAGGATCACATAGTGGGTACACTGCAGCGAGTGGATGACTATCTGCTCACCAGAAAAAGAAAAATCCCGGATGGGTTAATATGCATTACTATTCTTGGAAAATGACAACGTGTCGAGTTCATATAACTTTACTTGGTGTGTGTGTGTGTGTGTGTGTGTGTGTGTGTGTGTGTGTGTGTGTGTGTGTGTGTGTGTGTGTGTGTGTGTGTGTGTATATTTATTAACCTGCTCAGGCATGTCTCCATTCTCTATGCCCGTGTTGAGCAGCTTGAAGTTGCTGGTAAACAGGTCCCACCCCGATAGGTCGTGTGCACTGCAACAGATTTGAGAAAGTTTCAGACACATGGACGCAGACTCACAGGAGACGTGGAAGAGGGAAGGGTGCGAGGAAACGGGGACTCGAGGAAGAATAAATGTCATACTTGTGAAAAGCTGTGATCCTCTTTAGAGTTGACAAAACCTGATACGCATCATCTTCATCAGCCTCTTCACCCTGGAAAGAAAAAAGTAGTTAAAGACTGAGCCATCGAGAATGGATACAAGTTTCCAAGGTTTTCTCAAAATGTTCCACATCCCTGGATTAATAAAATAAAATCATTTGGCCGAAACGACACACTGCACCCATTAAACACATTTTAAAAGTATCAATTCAACACAGTTTGAGACTCGAAGGCTAACTTGCAGGTTATTCAAAGTTTGAATTAAGAGTGACAGTTTGAGTGCTTATGTCAGGAGGCAGCCGCAAGAAAGGTCTCGGCAACGATACATAACAGAAGAAAGTGGCGATAATTATGGGTGGTGGAGTTGTTGTGTCAGAGGATGTGTCCCGCTTTCACAAAAGAGCAATGGGTCATAACATGCCCCGTCTCTCCTACCTCTTGTAGAAAATCCTCCAGTAGTCTGTTGAACTTGTCCACCAGCTCATCCAGCAGCTGGGAGCGGGCAATGTCCACCCTGTTAAAGATTGTGAACTCCTCATTGCAGAGCGAATGGTAAGTCTTGGAGCAGACCTCCAAGACTTCAGTGTCTGTGTGCTTCTCCACAATTTCCCTGATCTGACGCAGAAGGGATTCCAGGTGCTGGATGAGAGAAAGAGAGACGCATTATGTGTGATAACAGTCGGTTAGGGAAGGTAAATTATCATTATGTTAAATTAACAGTTTGGTTGGTGTCTGATAAGCGTCTTACCTTCTCTAGACGTCCTGTGGTATAAATTTCCAGGTCAAAATACTGAGGCAGCTGCAACAAGTTAGTCACCTTCTCTGCATCCACAGCATACTGTAGAACAAACATTCAACATCATGTGTTTGTGATTTATGAATACACAGCTGAGCTGAAGCAAAGAGCCCCACAGAGCAGTGTGTGTTGTGAAAAAAACAAACATAGAATGGCTGTAACAAACCTTGGCCAGTAGAGGGGGCAAAGCCACAGCAAACAGCTCCGTTATTCTGGTTTTGTCATCCATCTGAGTCTTCCTCTCTTTTGCAGTCATCACCTGATGATAGAAGCAGTAAGTTAAATGCTCGTCCTCACGACAGCAAAAATAGAAAAAAATACAAAAAAGATCTACTCTTGTTACGTTTGCTTTTTTGACCAGGCATTTAATGTTAATGCCAGGTTTTGTCACTTTTCTGGAGACACAGTTTACCAGGTGCTGGTTCCCAGTGGCTTTTTTTAAATGTTTTTTCCCCAGACAGCTTTACTGTGTAAAACAGAACTGGGGCCTGTAATACGACGCGTGTTCGATGTCCTTTGGTCATCTGGTTTAACTAACCCCAACAACCGCGATCCCGCTAAACAATCCTAAATTAAGATTGTTATCAACTTTGTAAATCAACCGAGGGGTTTCTCCATCTGGTTAAGAGCGTGTACTAATGTTGCACGGTATACCGATACTACAAAGGTACCGCGGTACCCGTACGCAGTGGCGGTTCTACATGTAATTACGCCCCGGGCGAGACCCCCTCCGAGAGCCCCCAGAGGTGAACTATTCCCCCGCGCCCCCTCCCCTTCCCCCTTCTCACACATGATCTGTAGACGGTAGTGATGGGAATTACGGCTCTTTTGGCTCGGCTCACTAAAAAGAGACGGCTCTTTCGGCTCTTCAGATTTTTTGGTGCTTAAATTAATTTATTACCAACAATAATGTAAAATTATGCGCAATATGAATTACTAATGTAAAAAAAAAAAAAACATGCACCATCTCAAATGTTTATTATATAAATACACTTTTATTTATACACTCTACAGAGTGATAAAAAAAAAATAGAAAGTGCAAAAACAAACGTTTAACTATTTTAAACTTTTTAATACTTAACAGATTTAAAGTAAAACAACATATAGAAGCTTACAGAATCACACAACAAAATATAAATTAAAATGTGTAAAACAAAAAGAAAAAAACGGCCCCGTCGTTCACGTCAGAGAGCTCTCAGAGCCGTTTCGTTCGCGACCGACACGTCACTAGTAGACGGAACCTTCTTAGCAAGCAGGGGCGCCAATCTGCCCGGGTCGCCCGTGCCCAAAACCGCCCCTGCCCGTACGTTAAAAACGATACGATTTTGCATATTTTAAGTATCGATACTTCCTCAAAACTGCTCTTCTCGTCTCTCTCATGCTGTCTGCATGGAGAGACTGCATGGAGACGGAGCTCGAGGAGGCGGGGCTGCAGGAGGCGGGGCTGCCCGCTCACACACACAGCAAGCGGTGCTCACAGAGAGAGATCGGGGGAGACATGTCCTCGAGTGCAGGAGCTTTTTGCAGACGTCTAACACAGAGACCCGTCTGCAAAACGTGTTTTAAAGCCACACAGACTAAGGGAGTAACACGTCGAACATGGCAAAGCACCTTTCAGGCAGACACCCCGCACTTTTTAAAGAGTTCAATGAACGACAGGTAATGTGATTATAAACATGAAAACCCCAAGCTCCCCATATACAGCCTAACAGAGTAGCCTCAGCCTAGTTTGATGACCAGCATAATGATCATGAGGTCAGAATGCGCACACACACACACACACACACACACACACGTTCCAAATGAAACACAATTGATGCAAACTGCCGACATGAGGGTGGATCTTGAGCTAATTATTTTTAGTTAAGGAAAAAATAACTTCCATGAATTGAGATATCAAACTCACCAAATAGTTGTAATAAGTGCATAAAAAAGTGCAATAGTTGCAACAAGTGTGAATATTCACAGTTCTGCCAGACAGCATAGAGACTGCTGTCTCATTGTTCCCATAGTGTAATTGTCTCATACTTATGGAAATAACTATATAGTCATCTGGTCAGATATGGACAATAGGCCTACATAGCCGTGTATAATCAATGCTATGATGGCACCATGTAGTGTTCATTAATATCTTGCTGTAGGCTAATACTAATATTAATGCCATTTGTTAAGAGATAAAAAAGCTGGGCAGGAACAAGCTGGTAAAAGAGGACGTTTTAGTTATTACTATTATAGATAAATATACCAGTATTGTATCGTATTCTGTATCGTATCGAAAGTATCGAGTATCGTGATACTTATGGCAGGTATCGTATCAAAGTCATAATTTTTGTATCGTGACAACCCTAGCGTGTACACATTTAAAAAAAAAAAAAGGCGTTGTTTGCTGCATATGACAAATCACAAACATGGACAAGTCTGCGGTCAACAGAGCAGAAGAGAAAAATATAATCTATCGGACAAATACATTTAGCCTGAATTGTGTGTTTAACTTCTATGTAACAGTTTAAACGGTCAAATGCAGGACAAAGAGCTGCAAACAAAAAACGCAGACTGTGTCAATGTGTGAATTACCAGATTCATAATCGCACTGCCTTATATAGAGCAAGAGAGGTCCGACTTTAATTACATGCGTGTATTCCAATGAAGTAATGTGTCGCATAGATTTGTTCTTATGGCGTGTATGACAACATTTTAGCCTTATTCTTTCAGCTGGAGCTTGAAACTTGGGGGCAAATAAAACAATGTATATAAAAACATAATTCTAAGCACTCAGATGGTTTCTTTCCATAACTTATAATCACCACAGCAAACATAAAAGTAACGCTGCATCCAGTCTGTGACCGTAAGACACGACTCAGACATGAGACACAAGAAGCCGACATGTAGGTGAATATATGATCAAATATAAAGTGATTGTTCCTTTTGTGCAGCTGAAACATTAATGTTTAAATATTTTCATACATAAAAATACATCTGCAACACAGTAATTGAACAGAATCAGGGTTCATACACATTTTGACCAATGGATTTCCATGACTTTCAAACTCAGCGTAAATGAACGTCATGAACATGAATGTAACACATTTCCATAACTTTTTTTTTTTTTTTTTTTCCTCAATGACTTTTCCAGGCCTGGAAATAACCATTTTAAAATTCAATGACTTTTCCAGGTTTTCCATGACCGTAAGAACCCTGCAGAATACACATGTATATAGTCATATATCGTGCTCTAGATGAAGCAGTGATATCATCTGATAATTTACGCATTCAGTCAGATTTGCTGCCAGACGTCTTTTTTGCATGCGTCTGTTTAAACTGCTTTGCTTTTGCATTATGACTAACTTCTATAACATTATCTAACAATTCGTGCACTGAGCTTTGACTGGTCAGTAAGCAGTGCTTTTATACGAGTTGATCTCTTATATCGAACATAACCTGCTCGTCATTGTAAGTCACTATGGCGATCTACCCCGTTAAGAAGTTAACCCTGAAGTTACCTCGCTACCAGGCCTCGAGTCTTTTAACATTATTCAAATTTATCCTGTTATTTCAATAAACCTCATTCTTGAAACAGGCGCCGTTAGCACAGCTTTCAAATACACATTTAACGGCAAAGCTCCGACAGTTAAAACCAATAAGAAATAAAAAGGCGTCTGTTCAGCACTATTACATCAGGATTGTAAAATCGATTAGATTATGAGGATACTGGATTAATGGTAATGTTCAGTTGTCGTGTCAGATTTCATATAAATCCAGGGGGGAAATAGCTAGACATCAAGCTTCGACTGGTAAGAACAAGCAGAATGTCTGGAAATATTTTGCAGGTTCTATCGTCTCAAACCAGAAATCAAATGTGTCAACGCAAGCACAAAACTTTGCAGTATAAGTCACCAATATCAAAAACCAAACCTATTTCTCTGATACACACACACACACACACACACAATTAAAATCAACCGTTTGTAGAAAACAATCCTTTTATCTTTGAAACCGTCTTAAACACAGCTGTCAGACAATACAATGAAGAAAGCAAAGGCTGAAATAAAAATATCTAATAGATTACTAATATGTATAATGGTTGGATCAGTTATTTAAAAAGACATCAACCCTGCAAGTGCAGTTCAAGGGACATGTTTGAACTGTCTTCGGGCCCATGTTTAAAATAAAATAAAAAAATCTTTTAAAGTGAGCTAGTCACTCTTACCCTCTTCCCTGTGCCTCTTCCAACAGGTGGGTGGCATTCAGCAGCCTGGCGTACAGTACACAGCATGATCTCAATCAAGGCTGTCTCTTGTCTGTCTGTTAGAGCTGTAAAAAACACACATAAAACAATCAGCATGATCTGCATCACCCTGAACCACAACACCAGTGACGAAGGCTTGCAAGTAACCAGTGCCTTACCTTCCTCTCCTGGTAATGGGTCATCTAGCAGTAAGCTGATCATACACTCCCAGTCCTTCAGTAGCTCTGGACCGCATTCCCAGAGAGAGTCCACCAGGTAGGCCGCATGCTCATGGAGCTAAGGGGAGAAATGTTCACACACACACACACACACACACACACACACACACACACACACACACACACACACACACACACACACACACACACACACACACACACACACACACACACACACACACACACACACACACACACACGAAGGACATATGGTTCAATTGCTTACAGACTGTCAATAAAAAGGACAGAAACTGGAGCCCTGCGTGTGACAGTAAAAAGTAAAGCAGCCTCATAACATACCTCACTCTCCAGGAAGAAGAAGACAGTGGTCTTAATGAGGTTGGCGTTGGCGCTTTGTCTGCCTCTCCTCTTTGGGGCACCTTCCTCTTCTGGTTCCCGCTGGCTGAACAATCTTTAGGAGCATCAATTATTAGTTTGGTAATGCACAAAAGCAACACCGGCACAATCCTCCTACTGCATTTCTGAGGAGCGACAAGGCACAAACTAAATCTCATAAACTAAGCTGAGAACTGACCAACCTAACAAGTTAACAATCTTGACAATTGGAGTTAGATGTTAGCGGTTTTCCCCACACCCCGCATCACTCATAGATCTGGTTAGACACGTGTTGACCCTATAACAACACCCAACAATGATGTCACCAGAGTCCACCTGCAGTTCACTGCAGCAAGGTGAAAAATAAAACCACCAGCAGTCAGCAAAGACTAGATTTTCCAGGGGGCAAGTGACTCCTTAAATTCCCACTAAACCATCCCCAAGCTGCCTCTACATTCATTTCCTGCTCAGCCACGAAGACACAAATGTAATGCATGTCTGACGTACTTCTTGTAGAGAAATTCTCCAGCTGCAATGGCGACAGGCCTGTGTGCCGAGTAGACCAAGTGATAGACACTCTCACAGTCCTCGGGGGTCAACACCTCATCCGTACTACTGCAGAGACAAACACAGAGGGTCAGTCAACTAAAGCTCCAAAGTAGCTCACACACACTTCATGCAATACTCGAAACGGGCTTGCCCTTAACTGATGTGTGGGAAAACGTGGAAATTGAGACCACAGCAAATCAAATACAATCAAGAACAAAAGCAGAGCTACTTACTTCAAGACTAGAGTGAGTAGTTTAATTGCTTGCACTGCAACGTCATACTCTTTGTCAAGAGTCATGGAGACAATACGGTCCTGTGGAAAGAGAGAAGACAGATTTAATGAGCTATTTGGCTAAAAGGATTCATTTGATTAGCGAGTGAAATGATGTCAGGCCAATCACAAATATATGTGAGCATGAGCCCAGTGTTTGTTGATGTGTACAAGTGAGAGACTATAAAGTTGGAGCTGTTGTGCTGAAGTTGTCCAGCAGGTGGTGCTGACCTTGAAGCGACTGGTGAAGAGCTCCAGTCTTGCATTGAGCTCTCTGTTGTAGTAGAGACCCTGCAGGGCTGTCAGACACTTCAGACGTACCTCGCCTTGCTGGAATAGAGAATTAGAAAACAGTCAATGACCCCATGCATGGACCAGTCTTTCTTCTTCGTTTACAAAACCAACTGAAATAAACATCATAAAACACTTGAAGACATTAATAACCAAGACTCGCCTGTTTTTCTATTTCATTGCCTATTAGACCTGGAAAATCAATGCTGGAAAAACAGCAGGCTTCAGTCCTGTGTTCTGAGTTGTTGTGGCTACAATTAGTTTACAGTTGAATTATTGATTGGGCCTTTTACAGCCCTGCATACAGGTGTTTTCACTTAAGCCGGCTGATTAGACATCTGCTCAATCGGCTGTTGTGCGCCGCTAAATTGAGAATTACGGGGCGTCACGAAGCCACTACGGAATAATAAAGGGCTAAAAGTTATGCTCTTACAACAACAACAGGTGCAACAAAACTAACAGGAGAGCGGAGGAGATGTAAATAAAGGAAAGTCTGTTATGTCCACACGGTCCTGAGAAGACGTCCGATGAGGTAAATAAAGTGAAGACATCTAAGTGTGTGGAGAAATGTCCCTGGAACCCACCTTATCGTGCATCGTCCATCCCACGTACTTCAGGTAGCTGTCGTTGAGGAAGGCGTCGCTGTAGAGCTTCATCCACACTCCAATCTCTTCTATACAGATTGCCCTGATTTCTGCTATCGCATCACTGTTGGAACACAATGTTGTTGTTTTTAAAGCTGGATATAAAAGCATCAACAACCAGTATCAGTCAAACTTGTAGAGGATATGGGTGAATAGAATAGGTGAAGCCGTACCGATATCGATGAACAAACACTCCTTTGAATATTGCATTCATCATATTTTCGATCTCATCCTGATTTTCTTGGAGCTGAAATGGAGAGCAGAACAAAACCCGTGAGCTGATTTGCTTGGTCAAACATGAGTCCTTATGGACGAGAATGCAACATAAAGAGGTGGCCAGGGGGCATCGTTAACCATGTCGTTAACCATGCTGCAGTAGAGCTAACACTGAACTAACAGATGGATGCCCGGTGGAACCTGCTGTTATTCAAGTTATTAAACGGACAATCCCAGCAGAATAAGACCCAGCACTAACACAGTCACTGCGGGTCCATCGCCTACAACAGCAGTGTTTCCCCCACCGTTAGAATAGGGGGGGGCGGGGCGCCCCCCTGAAAAAACCCTCCGACCCCATGTAATTTTCTCGGCAGATCACAAGTCGTCATTTAAGTTTCTCTTTCATATAGAACCGGTCTACACCTTGTTCTGTTATTAAACAAACTAAACGGCCGTATTTTATTGATCTTATCCACACACAGCTTGTCATTTCGGTCTCTACCTGGTCGCGTTAACACTTCTCCTCTGCGTCGCGCACAGCGGAGTTCCGCCCTGAAGCGCACAGACACGTGCGCGCGCACAGACACGTGCGCGCTGAGCACACAGCAGCGGACAGAGAGCGTCAAAAAATATGTCGCGTGTAAAGCAGACCTATATATACGTTTTAAACGCTCCCAGGGTGAAGATGGCAACAGCAGCTCTCATGAGAGGAACACCGGAGCAGCTCTCTGAACCCGGAGCAGCTCTCCTGCTCCAGGTGAAAGAGCCAAAGTGCTCGTGTCTTGTACCAACAATGAGCTGCTGGCTTCACATATTACAAAAGCACAAAGTACACGGACATAAAACTAAGTCATTAATAAATACATGGAGAAAAGCCTGTACTTTCGGGTAAATGTTTACGTTATGCCGTTAACAGGTTACGCTTGCGCATAGCGACTCGCCGACTTTTGGCTCTTTGCCAGAAGTCTCCGTGACGTCCTTTCTGCTGCTGCGTGTCTCAAAACAGAAAACAGATCTCAGATCAACGTTGAACATGAACTGTATCAAATCTACAACCCCGTTTATAAAGATGTGTGGAGGCTCACTGCTCCACTAATACTGATGCAACCTGATGCTCACATATCTGCACTCATTCTGTTTTGTTTGGCAAAAAAATAAATAGCTTATTGTTTTCCACAATGAGCTATTTAGTAGTAACTAAATATTAGTTATTTTTTGCACAGATATAACTTTATTTTCATTGTTCTAAGTGATTGCAATTTAAAAATAAAAAAATGTCCGATGGAGCAATCTGATTTACTTGAAAGTGATTGCAATTTTCTTTATTCTGTTATTATTTCTAAAAGCACAGATGGAGTCACAAAATGAAGTTATTTACAGAAAAGTTTGAGAACCACTACTTTAAGTGTTTGTGTTGGTGTCGTCGCCGCCCCCGCGCCCCCCCCCCCCTGAAGCTGTAAACCTAGGGGAAACACTGAACAGCTTATTATTATTATGAAGTAATTCATAATTATTTACTTTTACACTATCACTGGGACTGGCTAGCTTGGTTGCAGGGTTTGCCTGCTACAATACCATGTAGGGAGATGTCACCTGCATAACTGTTAAGGCTTTTGTAAAATTAGATTACGACCGCTGACACTTAATTCTAACCACAATTAAAAACCTGCAGTCAATGAACTATGTCACGCTCATTGTCTGGCAGGAGGGATGGAGGGTTCGGAGGGCTTCCTGCAGGTCATTAGAACTATTAAACTGTTATTGGCCTCAGTATCACATTATAAAATCCCCACACTTCATACACAGACCTTCCAGCGGGTTAGTGCTCTACATCATATAAGCACATGGGATGTCCAGTAAAATCATAAATGAAACAACCCACATCTATTTTTCTTGCAACAGCCCCTTTTCAAGAGGGTAAAAATACATCTTCCAATATGACAAGCTAAACTGATGTAGTGGGTGTTGAGGCTGCCTTATTTATTGTTTACTAGGGGTGGGAACATAATTGCCAGTTAAGCACAATGAAAAAAACCACGGACGAAAGCAAAGAAAAAGTGGTTAGAAAAAAAAACTGGCTTTAGAAAATGGATAATTGCATTAAACGTTTTGCCTACATGATTAATAGAAATTAGTGACATTTACTGGTGGACAAAAAGCAAAGCCCTCTGCTGCGTAGAGGTGTGGAGAACACCCTGTCAACGCTAGTGCCAGTGAAATTCATCGTTTTCAACAACTCTGTACAGGCTTTTATATTACATAAACAAAGAGCAACGCATACATCACAGGGACCACACACCACAAAAAAAGTAAAAAAAACAAAGTTACTACTAAACCCCTGCTCAGTCACCTGCACCTGGGCGGGATTATCTGATCCAGATTGAATTTGAATCATCCAATGGGCATGTCTAAATGCAAAAGGGTAGGTGCTGAAGTCAAAGTTTTTTTTAAAGAATAGGCAGCAAATTGCCATGTGGCCACACTTACCTCTTTGCGTTTCTGCAGAAGCAACTCCAGCCTGTCATTGGCCCTTTTGGCTATGATCTTATTCCTCTCTGCCTCGTACTGGCGCTGCGTGTTGTCCATGTTGATGCTCAGGTTTAGAGCTACATTCACCAGGGCTGTCATCAGCTTCATGGCTGCCAAAAACACAAGTTTTTGAAATGAGAGATGTTCAAGAAATGAGAAGAATCCACACATAACACCAACTCTTTAATGTAGTAATTAATAATTGGCCGACGACACACGAGTGTGTGACTTCACCCGACTCTGCATTTTGTAATTGTCTACAGCATCATGGATGTTCACCATAAACTAACCCCTCGATGAAATATAATCCGTTGTAAACCACGGTGCCCTACTATTAAAGGAAATTAGAAATGATTTGTATTTGTTACCCTTTTAGATAACAAATAAAACCTTGGATGGGAATAAGTTAGAAATGAAACGAGGTAAACAAACACTTCAGTAGGAATAAAACCTGTCTACTTGTCGCTGCCTCGATTATTGTATTGCCTCGGTGGAGTAAGAAATAATTATTACCCACATTGTAACCATCTAAAACAGCTCCGCTGGAACTGACCCTCTCCGACAGCGAAGTACAGCGACAGCATCAAAACATGAACTCAACAAAAGCACTTAGTTGTTGTAGCCTGACAGGTAAGGACAACGATGGTTTCCTTGACACAACATTACATGAATGTTTTGTGGTCACACCGCCCACCTGCTAAATTACATGTTGTGGAAAAATGTATAATGTTGCTGCATAAATGATATTGGCTGCGTGCTCTGCATTCCTCTGGGGATTGTAGAGAACATGATCTGCTGGAGCCTTTGACACTTCATTTTAGCAGGTATATCTGCTTTTGTTATTCCTACACAAGCCCTGCCAATGATAAAGTTGTAGGTTATTCTACTTTTACAAGGACACCTGTGAGTGTTGTGGCTTTATCAGTGGTTATATGCATCATATCCATAACATACACCACTACAACCAAAAAGGTACGGCACTAGAGACCTCCTAACTGCTACTTTTCCCACACAGCTATCGACTGTATGCTTAAAGAACACAGCAATTTATCACTGACGTTCAAATGTGTGTGTGACACACACACACACACACACACACACACACACACACACACACACACACACACACACACACACACACACACACACACACACACACACACACACAGTTCCTCTTACCTGCCAGTGTTGAGGTGTGTCTAAAGGCTCGGACTTGAGAGTCTGATAGTCCGGTGAGAAGGGAGATGACTGTGTCCATCATGTACTCATCATAGATGATACTGTATTGACACTGGCGCACCAGCACCGAAATGAATTCACAAAAGCTTGATTTGAACTTTTTCCATTGGGGTCCTGCTATGGTCAGAGGGTAGTCACCGCTGTCCTACAGAGGCCACAGAGGGAAGAACGTCGGTAAATGCAATGACTTCACACAATCCCGATCCTCCAAAGAAGTAGGCAGTTATATTGCCTTTGGCAAATAAAATAAGACTAAACGTGACGTTCAATCTTAAATTACACACAAGAGATTCATGGTGAATATGGTAACGATTATTCTGGAAAACACAAAGCTACCTCATCAAATTCCTCTGTCATTCGCCGGATGATCTCAGAGTTCTGCATGTTGCGGAACATTTCTCCACTGACCACACCTGATACACAGAGGGGTTAGACGGAAGACATTTACTACGCGGTCAAGTAGACCAACTCGGGGAAAAGGGAGTACCAAATATATCCGATTGGTTCTTCAAATTCAAATGTTTTTCCTCAATGCATTTAAAAAGGAGTAAGATACCGTAAACAGACACACATACCTTTACACCCCGAGCACTGGATGAAGAAATTGATGAGATCTAGTAGCGCAACGTCTCTGTCGTGTTTGTAAGACTCAATCCAGTCATCGACGACAGACTGCAAGAAACGAGGGATAGATGTAAGACTGCCAACCATTATTTCATGTGACTGAAGAAACACATTTTTACAGTGTGGCAATCTCAAATATCTTGCCATTCATACCTGCATTGCACTCCTGCCCAGCTTCACCACCTCAAACAGCATCATGTTTTCCATGCCATTCTCCTGGTGGTGGCCATTTATCCGGCCGGCTCCCTTCCCTCCTTTGCCTTTCTCCCCTGCTGCCTTCTTCCCCTTCCTTCCACCCTGGAACAGAATAGAAGACCATAACAAATAGTTAAGAGTGAGAACCATTGCAGAGAAGAAAACGCTAATTTAATGCGCTTGTCACAAATATCTGCAACTAATAGATGCAATACTGTGGTATTTGACCCAGGTGCCCTGGAGCCATTCGTGCTTTCGGTACCTTTCCTTTCGCTGAGGTCGTACTCCTTCCATCGATATCCTCAGAGAAGTCTGTGTCTGAAGAGAATCGGGTGTCTGTATCCCTGGTGGACATAAGCAAATATTAGATTTTTTTTTAAAGCGCCAACCTCAACTTTTACAGAAAGTGGGAGAAAGCACTTACTGAGTAAAGGAGAACTCTGATATTTCTGGTGCTGCTATCATTTCTGTAACATCTTCTGGATAACTTCAATTTATGACTTGCTTGAGATCCTCAGAAATTACAAGACAGGGGAGGTTGCATGTGACCTAGAAAATAATAATTAAAAAAAATACACACACACACCAGAGTCATTTATGGAGATATACACATGCACACTCATTCCTCATTTCAACACAGCAGAAGCAATAAGTGCTACAAAAGCAAACATCAAATATGTACATGTTAGCGGATAGCACATCCTCTGTAGTGAGCAAATGCTTCTTTGATGCCTTTGAGAAGAAAAAAAAAACGGTTTCACATGGTAACAGTGGGCGTGCACTAATGCTCCTGTCACGCTCAGCTGTCTCGTCATTGGCTCCCTCCCTTTCTCTGCTTCCCTTGGCTTACCGACGTCACGCGGGGAACATTGGAGTGTCTTCCTCAATGGCCAAATATGGCGCTGCTCTATCCGCCCCATACATATCTTAACCAATCAAAAGACAGTATCAACATCAACAAGATACTGCAGGCCACAGGAAGAAAAAAAAAAAAAACTATTGCACGGTTGTGATGTGTAAATTGGTGCCACATACATCAAAGAAGTGAGCAGAGGTAACACTCAAAATTAGTATTCGGTCATGTGTGTCAGAAACACATGGAAATGCATTTTTTTTTTGTGGGAGTCAAGGAAGACAATGAAAGCACATCAGAGACATCTGCTTAGTCCTGAAAAGCTCAACTTGAACTATCCCATCATATAGCCACTCCGGGGGCGTCTTTCTGTCCATGCACTCAGTGATGACATACAAGTGTTCCTAAATAATAATAATAGCACAAATAACAGCGTTATAGGGGCGTGTGTGAGCGGGGAGAAGACTTTCAATGAAATGGTCATATATAAATCAGGTGTAATATCAGTCACGGGATTCTCTCTCACAACATCACGCACACTGATGGCCCACATATCTTACCAAGCACACATTTCATGTCGCTTATACACAACGATTGAAGTATATACAAAAAAAGCCCACCTGAGTCAACGTAGACGCACGAAACGGTACACAGTTTTAATTTAACGGGGATATGTAATGATTAGCGACTGTGCCACGGCGCTTGTTTCCTTAATAAAGAGGGAGACGCCAAGACGACGGGAATCTATGGGTGTAGACTGAAAAAAGTGGCGCCAAATTGGTCCCGTGTATCTCGTAAACTTGTTACTGCGAAGCGAGACTAGACAACGTTAGATCAAACGGAGCTGTGAAACCCAATAGTGCACGTTATTGCAACTCCACGGTGCACAAAGTCCCCGCTCCGCTCGCTCCAACCACGCCGCCGCGGCTGCGCTCTCCGTCGGCTCCTGTCAAAATTGACACCGGTGCGTTGCTAGATGCTAGCGCCACGAGCTAGGCTCTTTTCACGAGCGTCAAAGCTCGCGGAGAAGCGATCGAGTGAAGCTGCGACTCCGCGCCACCAGACCGGGATCCGCCGCACGAGGAGGGCGACGGGCGCGTGCAGTGCCGAGTGTTTCCTCGCGCTATCGCACCATAATAAACACAACAAACGCCAGCCCTACTGTACTAGCGCATGCTAACACGGGCTAGTACACAATAACGATACTCAGCGATGTTCCCGAGGACAATGACCGCTTTCTGGCTGCGAACCAGTCGAGCCCGGTGCTTGTGCGGAGATAAAAGCAAATGCTCCTAACATACAACGGTGTGCTGTAACGAAGCAGCCGATAATAAACACGACTGGTGGGCTACGCTAACAGCTACCAGCTAACGTTACCTAAAAAAACATCACGTCCTTGCGTCCTCCATCTTGCCTCGGGAGTTCCAGCGCCGTATTGCATAAGCAACAAATACTTTGTTTACAAATAGATAAAGTGCAAATAAGTTGCTTGGAACAATAAAACGCTTCTTTGGGCTACCAACTAAATATTTTTCCGTCGCTGTGCCCCAAAAAAAACCCAGGTCGGCAGCCTGCTAACAACCGAAGTAGCCACGAACCGCGAGCTAGCGAGGCGACTTGGTTCAGGCATCCGCGCTCAGGGCTCGTCGGGAGCTAGCCCGGCTAGCAAAATACAAATCAACTAACTTCCAGATAGCTCTCCGCCATTTTACAGCTAACTTACCTTGTTGTAAAAATGTAGTCCCGGTCGAATCGTAACTTTTACTATTCGCACACAGCTTCCGTCTGTATCCCACTGCAAATCTGTAAAAAAAGAGTTTAAAAGTCGCGGTCAGAGGCGGTTTCGGACGTTCTCTCACCCCGCTTGCTCCGTAGTTCGGTTTGTTGTTTCGACGACCTGGGAGGAGGAAATCCTGGTGCAGAGCTACCACCTAGCGGCCACAGCGCGTCGCCATAGATACACAGTCGATGTGCTGACACCTAGTGGTCACTGATGAGCACTGCACCGTAAGACCGGCGCTTCTCCACCGTGTTTTGTCTTCTGCTCTCTTTACAAGCTGCACGTCTTTAACTATTCAGGAAAAATACTGACTTTACTCTATCTTAATGCTATTCAACTTGAACAAGTGGAATATAAACGATAATTTATATTCAGCACTCATTACCACCATGGTTCAGCTTCCTCCCAGTATTTTAGATGACCTGTCACTCATGCTAATGAATGAATCCCTTTTGTGACATGATTTTAATGTATCCTTGTTTTATTTGGCCCCCTTAGACCATATATATCTAAAGTGAAATATGCAGAGAACTCATCTCGATATTGCTGTTCCCAAAGTAACACAGCAGAGAAAAAGGAGTGTTTCTATTAAAACTGAATTAACTTGGAAGGAAAATTCAGAATACCGGTTTAACAAAGTAAAGCCAATCCTCTCTAAGTGTGGGACAAGGTTGATCGGGCCTCCTCTTTACACCAAATACCAACCAGTTGTACTTCGACATTGCAGTGTAGTAGTCAAAGAAAAGCATTTTTTCCAAGTCCAAAAATTACAATTTATTCAGTCTTGATGACAACAGATTGCATGATGGAATGGTAAAATAATTTCACACAACACTGATTAATTGCAGGCTATGATTGTTGGCCCTACACTACAGTTGATTTTGTCAGTTACAAATCATTTTAATGGATTAATGATCTACCTTTACCCATTTCAATACAGAGCAGCACACGATGAGAAAACTGTGTCCATAACCACACCATACTAAATAGATGAGAGAGACGCGCAAGAATCATCAACATAAAACAACAAAATGAGACAAGTACATGAACCTAGAGAAAAGGCACCTCTGGCAAGAAAGTGTTGCAAAATGGTAATTCATCTTAAATGTGAATTTACAAGTTCCAGTTCCCATTAAAGGACAATAAAAACCTCAGCTATGTACAGTATCATCCCATCTTATATTAACAGCTATTTACCATTGTAGTGATTGTGAAAATATTGTTGCCTCTGGACGATTACTCATTCAAACAACACAATCCTTAAATATATCACAGGCTATCTACATTTTATATTAAAATACAACATTATAAAGAAAGTGACAAAGCAGCATTGACGTTTGGCAAGAGTCTGGGATCCTCTTTAGGCGATATATGTCTGGATCTTCTGCGTTATGGCTCGACAGCAGATTGGACACTTGACGAGCGACTCTGAACACTTCTTACAGGTGGCCAGATGTCCGCATGGGATGAAGACGATGCCAATATCTCTGTCCATACATATTTTGCACTGTTTCTCTCTCTGCAGCTCCCGCAGTTTCTCCAGTGGGTTCACATCTGGAAGAAAGAGAGTGGGGGGGGGAGAGATCAAAATAGGTTTACTCATATTTAAAAATCGCTGCTGCTTTTCGTTTTTATGTAGTCACTGTCACTATGAACCTGGTTCACCATGAGGTGGCTCCAGTACCTTGCTCCTGTGAGTTGTTAAGACAATCCTCCATGAGTTCTTCCAGGCTGGAGTAGCCGGAGCCTGTCGCACAGATTTTCTCCAAGATGGTCTTTTCCACCACACTGGGCTCCAGACCCGTCCCAATGGCCTCCTGAGCCATGGCAGACTGCAGCACCTCTGAACACAAGGAGGAAACGTCATCGTACACAGCTACTTGTTCCATAGTGTCACGTTATTTTTATTAGTTACCAGTATACCAAATGTATACAGTACATCTTACAGTAGATGTTTTACATTATTCCTAAATTCTCTAAAAAGGAGAGTCAAATAAAACAATTAAAAAGTGTTAATGTTTACCATTCCCATGTCCAGAAAATCCATTTGGATGACTTGAAGCCTGAAAACAAACATGGTCATAGTTATTTTCTGAATAAGTAAAAGAAAAGCCTCAGTTTTCCACAGCTTGTATAAGTGTCCAGAGAACTGCATACATTACAGTACTAAATACTGTCATGTAATTATCGTAAGCATGCATTCTTTTTCAATTTGTACAACCCAAAACTAAATCCCCCACATGTGCCCACAGAACTGTGCGCACCACTGCAGTTAACAGGCAGGTTAACATCTTTCAAGCGCGTCTTAAAACAACATCTAAATGGACTTGGACTACTTGGTTGTCCATACTGGTTGCAAAGACATTACCTCTTAACGTGTTTTTAATGTGAGATGGACAATTTTTTTTTACAAATCTGTCCTTGTCCTTGAAATGCATTCAAAAGCTCAACTGAAGCCGACACGTGGGTATTTTTGAGTGTTACTTTCTTTTTTTACAAAATGTGCTCGTCTGTGCTCCAATGGACAATGTGTCCTTGCTGAGCCAGAATAAATACTACTATTTTACATAAATACTACTATTTCTCACACACACACACTGGAAGATATCTACAGTATGTCTGATTCAGATTGAAGCCTCACGTAAGATGAATTGAGGTGCCAACAATGTTTTGAAAAGTACATGCAGGCATGCAAGCGTTGCATCCCTTAAATGTCTGGAAGATATTTATTTCAGTTTTAGACATATTATGGATTGAAATATTTTGGCTACAAGTGAACACCATTTTGAGTAGTAATATTTACTTTTATCCCAAAACACTGCTGTCACAGCAATAGTTTGGCTGTCCAGGGTCTTTATCGTGCACAACCAGCTGAGCTCCCAGTAGACCACTCTGACAACTGAACACTTGAACTGAACTTGGTCACTTTATCATTCACCTGGTGCAATATTATATTATTACGTATATTACGTGTATTTACGTGCAATACGTTTAAGTACTTTTCTATTCAGTCTGTATATTAATATTTCTCTACTGTTTTACTGCTCATTTATATTTATTTACTTTACTTGTTTCTATTGTATTATTCTTTTATTCACTTGTGAGCAAGGCTGCTGTAATCCTGTAATTTCCCCACTGCGGGACTAATAAAGGATTATCTTATTTTATCTTATCTTATGTGCCACATGTAAACAAATAGTTGGCTATCCGGTTAAGCACATCATTGGCCAGGAAGTCAGGCATTCACTGGGTTTCTCTGAAACCTGATTAAGCAGTTTGTTGTTTACATTACAAAATCAAATGATTTGGCAAACTCAACCCAGTTACTCATAAATGCACGTAAAAGCACTGGATGCTTACAGCTCTATTTCGTCGTGGGTCTTGTAACTGGATAGTGTTGACAAATTCTTGTCCTTTTTCTGCTAACAGGAAGCTGCATCTGATTTAAAAAAAACAAAAACAGGATTTTATTATAACAAAATGAACTGTCGCAGCAAAAAATAAATAAAAGTGCATATAACTATGTTAATGGGACCATCGTGGTTTTTCCTCACCCAGGGTAGTGTTTGGCATGTTCTTCCCAAGGGTCTTCTTCAGGCTGCCAGCCTTTCAGGCCTCCGCCACAGCGGAAACACAACACCTTGTCTCCTCCTGTCCCTGTAAGGAAGGAAACATACACAATTAAATATTGCTTGCACTCATAGCTGTGATCAAATACCAGAGAAAACATTTAAATCACTCAAAGTGTGAGCACACTGTGCTGTACCGGCACTGTAGAAGCCAGCTCTGGCAAGCCTCTCGTGGTCAACGGGGTGCAAGACACCTGCAAAGCTTCCGAGCCTCTCCTCCAAACTCCCCATAGGGACACGAGCGTTTGCATGTTGTCTGCTGCTCACGCTGCCGCTCACCTCCTCCTCTGTACCCCCCTGGAATGGGACGTTGCCCACATCGTGACCGAGGATGAAGAAGCAGTAGGGGAAATGTTTGGTATGCTCCTCCCAGGCGGTGTCCCCTGCTTCCCAACCAGCCAGCATGCCACCACAGCAGAAACACTGCACCCGGTCGTCCACGCCGAGGTAGTAGAGGCCAGCTTGGGCCAGATCTCGGGGGTCTCACAGGAGCAGTAGAGGGCCAAGAAGAGAGGGTCTGAAGCCGGGCCTCCTCACTCCTCATGTGAGGGGCCATTGGGTAGGTGGACTCATCGACCACCTCTCCTGTTCTCAAGCGATATTCCATGTCTTCTGCCTCTTCGTTGTATGTAGAACCGTTGGTCATTCTGTTTTCACAATTCGGGTTGAAATTGGTGCGGTGAGCGCAGATGAGAAAGCTGCATGATGGGGAAACCTGTAATAATGGGAAAGCAACTTAGAACAGAATGAAAACAAAACAGAAAAAAATTCATCCCGTATGATTTTCATTAATACTCCCAACTACCTCTTTATGCCTCTCCACAGGTGTGTCTCCACTGCACCAGTTTTCCACAGTCTTCTGGCAACTGAAACAGCGGACACGATCGGCAGGGCCAGTGAAGTAGAAGCCGGCCCGGGCCAAGTTTTCTGCCGGTACCTGCTGGGCCACACTGGAGCCGCGGAATGAGTCCAGGCGACTGTTCATTTGGGAAAAATCTGCCATGTGATCTGCCTCCAAGTGGCTGTCTTCTCTGAGATCACACATGATGGAGCCAGACAAGAAACTGCTGAGTGGAACTTGATGACAGAATGACTGTAGACAAAATGGAAAGAAGGAGAAAAAAAAAATGCTGTATGTATTAGGAGGAAATTCATTGAGATGTAAAGCAACCTCTAAAGTACAGATAATACACATACATAAAAAAATTTCCCTAGAAGGTTGAAAAGCAGTCCATTTAAAAGTTTGTATTCTATGGTTGAATAGATTTCTGTCTGGCACCAGAGAGCCGATCAGCCCATTTAGGCTCTCTGAAGGGTCACTGTGCCTTTAAGAGAAGCAGTCAGCCTGCAAATCACATGGAGGCATTGGATGTTCCATGTGAGGGATGGGCACCCAAGACTGGCTCAGTGCACTGTAATACCCAGGTACTGCAAAAGGGTGTGTATCCCTCGCGGTGCAACAACTCCATGGGACAAACAGAAATAACACATCACGGGAGGCATGTCACACCTCCACTTATACATATTTCTTCAGATGGAGGGACTTTAATTGCGGTCACACAACCTACAGTTTTCTTTTGTTTTTTGGAAGTAAATGTGTAGCCAAATGTGCATTTGTTTCCCCACCAGCTGTATTTGAAGCTAATCGGACAAATAAACGGCACAATCTCCGTTTACTTTACACTTAAATCCCACTGCAGACAGCACTGTGACTGACCTTGTGACCACACTGTCAGTGCTAATGGAGCAACTATTGATCTACTCCCATTTCTAAAGATTACATTGACTCATTTGGGTTGAGCAGCTTCTGAACTTTAAACTTGTGTCGACATCCTTTCAAGAAAGATAAGTCACCAGATCAACAGCAAAGTCTTGGTAACCTTATAACACGAGTGTTTTAATGTACGAACGCAGACGTCAACAACAGCCGCCTAGCTACATATATCTTCTCTTGTATTAACGAGGCCGTAACAACGGGGCCATCGCAATTTACAGAAAGGCCTCGAAGCTTTGCGTTAAACAATAGCAACAGTCCCATAGTCTCTGGGAGGTAAACACTGAATATAACGCTAGCTGAATGACAGCTGACACACACACACACACACACACACACACACACACACACACACACATATGCATTAGCTCAGTGGTCAGACTAAAGCAACACAATGAGCTGAAAGCACGCTAATCGGTAGGGTGTAGAGAGTCGGTAAGGACTTTGACCAGCATGAACTAGGAGTACGTAGCTAGCTACAGACGTTAGCTAACTACGTTAGCTAGCTTGGCTGTTCTACATGACGTAAGGTCAACAAGTTACTCGATAAACTATTGCAGCAGAAAACCTCCAAAATTACCTGACAGCCGACTCTCTGGTCTTTAACTTAAGTCGGTCTCGGCGCGAACACTGCCTGCAGGAGAATGCAGTGACTAAAAGGAACAGGTTATTTTAACGTGACCTGACAACCAGGAAGCGAAAGCAACGGGATGTGCGCACCTCGTCTCGCGCATCCCAGCTGACCACCACTGTGACGTGTGGGACGTTTTGGCGATTCGCGGGAAATCACTCAAGTTAGTTTTTTGGGAGAGCTTCCCAAACGCAACCGACCGATTTTCTTTTTGTTGCGTATTTATCATTAACACAGCCTCTTGTAGGATATATATATATATATATATATATATATATATATATATATATATATATATATATACTTTTATTGTTTTATATATATATATATTTTATTGAGACAGTATTTTGACTGCTTTACACTTCTAATACTGCACTACGTTTAGCTTCTGAGTCATATTGTGCATTGTACTCTACTATACATTTAATCTGAGCTACAACGACACATTTCTAAAGATAGTATATAACCAAACAATTCCAGCAGAGATCATTTTTTGCTGGCACAGGACTTTTTACTTATAATATATTTGTGGTGTTGCCACTTTTACCTAAGTACATGATAGTACTTGTTCCACCACTGTTTATATAGAGAGCATGTTTCACCCACGACACTTTAAACACTAATAAAAGACACATTTTAATTGTAGGCTAAAGAAAGCAGGTCACAAATAAACTGAGACACGCTTTAAAAATGATCAAACTCTTACGATCAACTATATAATGAATCCCCCCCCCCCCCCCCCCCCCCCAAAAAAAGCAAAAGGAGTAACTTGCACTGATCATTTGGGTGCTGTAACATTCACAATGTATCAAATCACAACATAAATACAAGGTGAAAATGTGTGAAAATGATCACCCGTATCTGCGGTATAGATATATACAGTGAGTTTCAGCTCTGTGGGCTAGCCTGCTACAATGTTATGGTTCACTCAATTAATTTCCAGCGATACAAGGCAGGTGTTATCAGCGGAAAAGCTCTAAGCTCACTGTATCCAATCTGCACAGCACCAGACAGACATGATTAGCTACTAGCTGAAGCATTTAGCTGCTTTAAGAGCCAGTTCATTTCCCTCAGGAGTCGGCTAGAAACGAATTGGCTGGATCCAATGCCTGCATGTACAACAGATAAATACACCTTAGACAACAGGCTGAATACGTTTTTTTTATTAGGGCATTTTTGCAACAATTATAAGGTAAAAATAAATCGATCATAAGAAATTAGGCTGCAGTTGATAGACCGCACTTAGTGCACTAGAGTGTTTTTGTTGAGACACCTAAGGTCTGGGCAGTTTCACTGCCCCCATCTGAGGAGCTGATGACAACCCAGTGCAGTCCAACTTTTTTACTTCTTCCACCAGTTACACATCCTATGTGTTCCACCAGGCCGCTCGGGGAGGACTGACTGGGATGAGAATTCTCATTATGTAACTTTAGGTGGCAGGGACTCGAGCTGGAGCGTGACCCTTAGGTTCGGTAAAAGAATCATCCCTCCACAATCCGACGGAGGATGTTTCCCAGACCGCCCTTGGCGAGCTGGAGGGGGGTCTTCTCCTCCTTGTTCTCAATGTAGATGCTGGCCCCGTGTTCCACCAGCACCTTGGCTGCCTCCACGCGGTCCTCATCGCACGCCAGGTGGCTGGTTAAAGGAAATGCAGGCAGAATTGTGAATACAATTTATAATAAAATTGTCAATGTTAAAAGCACCACCAACTAAATTCACCTCCATTTTATTAGGGCAGAGGCAAACATTTCTGAGACGGACACCTTCAATTTGAGGCAAATTAAACCAAACTTACTAGATGACTGGATACCACTAAAAATAAGTGAGGAAAGTTGTTTTAAATGTAGCTTAACTGACCCTTTAAGGGGTTTGTGTGTTGTTCATTTCCACCTACAGTATCACACTGAAACTGTATGTCTGTGCCAGTGGCCACAATGTTGTATTAGACAAATACTTGAATACTTATTCACACATACAGAGGCGTGTTGCCCTGCGAGTCCTGGATATTGGTCGAGGCACTCTGTTTGAGAAGCAGCTGGATGAGGCGGAAGTTGCCCTTGGACGACGCTCTGTGAAGCGGCGTGGACTGATACTTGTCGGTGACGTTGGGGTCTGCTCCTTTTTCCAACAGCAGCAGGGCGATCTGTAACGAGGGGAAAGCCGTGTTATTCGCATGCCATTGACAACTAATCTATTTTTAAAATCAGTAACTTCCCATTTTCGGGAAATGCACATTTTCAGATCCTGTTCTGTTGGTTTCTGTTGGTTTCGGCACATGAGTGAAAGTCTGCGTAAAGATACTGACTTCATCCAGTCAGAACAATTACAATTTAGATGTCTAGTGTTGACATAACTTTCTGCATGTTGTCGCCCTCTCCAGTGATGAAGGATGGAGAGAAAAGTCATGTTCTGTTTTCCAATTCCATACTAGATGTATACAGTGTATTATATAAAAACTGTAACAGTTTAATATATATTTTGCAGTTGATATACAAAATAAATGTACTTTACCGTTTTTTACTAGTATAGTAAAAGGACAAATCCCACAGGTTTGCTAAATATAGTTTATTGGTGTGTGTGTGTGTGTGTGTGTGGTAGATGTGGTGAAAGAAATACATGGCCACTAACATTGTGTGGTGTTCGGGTATGTGGGGCCCGTTTTCATTTTTTATCAAAAGAAAAATTATACGATTAATAATTTTTTCAAACTCAGACTCATTGGCCTTGGCTAATTTTCTGTGAAGAACATTAATCCGAACATATTTGCAATGACCACACACTGTACACCCCCCCTACACATTTATTTTACATACAGGATGTTCGGGTCCACGGGACCCGGGGCTAATAATGCTGCGTTCGCACCAAAAGCGTAGAATGCATGCAAAGTCAATGCATAGATCCGAATGGTTGCGAACGACGCAAATTCCTGGCGGGCGGTGCGAATGACGCAAAGTGAAAAATGTGCCTCATTTTCCAACTGTGCCGAAAAATTTGCGTGACGCCGAGTTGCGAAAGCCAATCAGTGTTGAGATGCTCTGCCCGTCATCACTGCTGTCCTGCCGTTGCTGAATCAAACTGCTGCTGGTCCGCCTGAAGTAGCGCTGGAAGCGGCCGTCATTCAGACGCTGTTCCTGGAGGAGTCGGAGCTGTGTGCGGCTACGGATGATATTATGAACCCAGACACGAGGGCGTTTGACGTTCGTGGAATTTCCACAACAAGTATAAAGCAGAACTGGTGGTTATTTCAATGGTGGATGGTGAAAATGGTAATGTTTTTTAACGGAGATAAGCCGCACCCCCTTTCCGGCGCGAATGAAGCAAAAGGTGCAAATTAACCACATAAAGTCGAGCGAGTAAACTCACGCGAGTAAAGCGTTACCAATATTCGCAACGCTTTTGGTGTGAATGTAGCATGAGAGTGTGGAAATTGTAGGTCCTGTGTAACTTCGCTCTGTCCTCCTGTCTGGGCCTTCTTATAGAGATTGAGTGTGAGTGTGTGTGTTTTGTTTTTATGCCCCTGCCGTCCCCGCACAAGGTTGCAACATTGTTGATCAATTAAAGCACCTACACCTGTCTGCTCTCAAATTCCCGCATATTTTAGCCTGTCTTGCGTGAACCAATCTTTATTTGCTCAATCTCCATCCCAGCTGCAAATTGAGAGCGGGACACAACACAGTCAGGTCCATAAATATTTGGACATTGACACATTTTTCATTATTTTGGCTCTGTACACCACAACAATGGAGTTGAAATGAAAAAAATCAAGATGTGCTTTAAGTGCAGACTTTCAGCTTTAATTTGAGGGTATTTACATCCAAATCAGGTGAACGGTGTAGGAACTACAACAAATGTATAAGTGGCCACCCCGTTTTTAAGGGACCAAAAGTAATTGGACAAATTAATATAATCATACATCTAATTGTCACTTTTAATACTTTGTTGAAAATCCTTTGCAGTCAATGACAGCCTGAAGTCTGGATTCCATAGACATCACCAGACGCTGGGTTTCGTCCCTGGTGATGCTCTGCCAGGCCTCTACTGCAACCGTCTTCAGTTCCTGCTGGTTCTTGGGGCATTTTCCCTTCAGTTTTGTCTTCAGCAAGTGAAATGCATGCTCAATTGGATTCAGGTCAGGTGATTGACTTGGCCATTGCAGAACATTCCACTTCTTTGCCTTAAAAAAACTCCTTGGTTGCTTTCGCAGTATGCTTCGGGTCATTGTCCATCTGCACTGTGAAGCGCCGTCCAATGAGTTCTGAAGCATTTGGCTGAATATGAGCAGATAATATTGCCCGAAACACTTCCGAATTCATCCTGCTGCTTTTGTCAGCAGTCACATCATCAATAAATACAAGGGAACCAGTTCCATTGGCAGCCATACATGCCCACGCCATAACACTACCTCCACCATGCTTCACTGATGAGGTGGTATGCTTTGGATCATGAGCAGTTCCTTTCCTTCTCCATACTCTTCTCTTCCCATCATTCTGGTACGTGTATCATTCTGGTAAGTGTATCTTTGTCTCATCTGTCCATAGGATGTTCTTCCAGAACTGTACAGGCTCTTTTAGATGTTTTTTGGCAAACTCTAATCTGGTCTTCCTGTTTTTGAGGCTCACCAATGGTTTACATCTTCTGGTGAACCCTCTGTATTTACTCTGGTGAAGTCTTCTCTTGATTGTGGACTTTGACACAGATACACCTACCTCCTGGAGAGTGTTCTTGATCTGGCCAACTGTTGTGAAGGGGTTTTTCTTCACCAGGGAAATGATTCTTCTGTCATCCACCACAGTTGTCTTCCGTGGTCTTCCAGGTCTTTTGGTGTTGCTGAGCTCACCAAGGAGTTTTTTTAAGCTGAAAGTCTGCACTTAAAGCACATCTTGATTTTTTTCATTTCAACTCCATTGTTGTGGTGTACAGAGCCAAAATAATGAAAAATGTGTCAATGTCCAAATATTTATGGACCTGACTGTAGCTTTGCCCGTGTGGTTCCTTATCACAACTGATCAAGGTGGCCAAAAGATTCTGTGATCAGAGGGCCTTGCAATTGATTTTGAAAGAGAGAGAAGGGTTTGATGATGATGTAGAGGAAGAGGCTTCAGAATGTGAGGATCAAATTTATGAAAATCTAGAGTCTGAAAGTGACTTTGAAGAAGAGGATGAGATTGAGCATCAGCTAGTTCCAACATGAAGACGAGCACCAGGACCGACCAGTCAGCAGCTAGCAAGTGAAGAAATGTGGATTATCTGATCTCAGGGTTCTATGCTCTGACCTCAGGGTTCTATGCTCTGACCTCAGGGTTCTATGCTCTGACCTCAGCTGGTTCCAAAATGAAGACGAGCCCCAGGACAAGCCCGTCAGCAGCCAGCAAGTAAAGAAATATATGTAGATAAACTATCAAAAAAAGTTAGTGCAGCCTGGGAGTCTTACCTCATATCTGTCTTTAGAGGCGGCGTAGTGCAGAGGGGTGCATCTGTTTTGATTAAGTGAATTCAGCTGAGCTCCTTTGGATATCAGAGATCGCACAATGTCTTCTCTGCCAGCAGACGCTGCAATGTGAAGAGGGGTCCACAAAGCCTGGGAAGTAACAAATCACAAAAGAAAATGAATTGGATTATTTTTAGGAATGCCCCATAATGCTCCTGTTCACATTCTAGATTGCAACATTTTCATTATTGTATACATATTTTTTTGTGACACTGAAATAGCCATAATTGCATCTAATGTAATGTCAATACAGCTTACACGTTTACACACACACACACACACAAAAAGAAGAAATTATATAAACTCTTTTTATGGATATTGTCTATAATATATGGATGATACTGTTTGTATTGTTATATTAAATACATATTAGGACTGCATCATATTGTAGGGTCCCTCATGCACCTAACAATAGTGCATACAAACGTTGAACATTTAAGCCTACATCGTCCTGCAGATTCACATCAACTCCCAGCTCTAGCAGAAACGCCACAATCTCGGCGTGTCCAGCAGAACAAGCCCAGTGCAGCGCGGTGCGATGGTCCTGAAATTACAGAAAGTCGTGGGTGAAAACGTGCAAAACATCACAGAGCATCTGTCATTATGTTACAAATATGCATTCTCACCTGGTCTATCTTAGAGGCAAGCGATTTATCCAACATGATGCACTCTTTTAGTTTCTCAAACTGTCCCGTGTACGCTAAATCACAGACCTCCACGTTTGATGCAGAACCCGCCATTGTTAATAAATGTTTTAAATGTCAAACGAGTGTTACGATAGCTAACGTTAGCGAAGTGGGGATGCCCCGGGAGTTGTTTCTTTCTATCGTTTGAACAAGGGGGATGACTCAGGAAATTATGAACTCTACTTCCGCATGGGTTATTGTTCCCCTTCAAATTAAAACACTATCAGTGGCATCACGTGACAATGAGACTGAATAAACCATGCCATTTAAGTATTCACTCAGTCGTTAGTCTGTTTGATTCACTTAACAAACAGAGGACGTGTAAAGTGATTTAGAGGCTTGGAACCAAGCTATCAGAGGGCTTCATTAAATTTGAACGAACGCACAAGCATTTTATTTTGGTAGGTATAGTTGGTGCCCGGGGGAAGTAATACACGATACAAAATGGCTGCCTTGGATACTAAACGTGCTAAATGAACAAGCGGAAGAAAAGCCTAATAATTAAAAACATTTCCCGCTCCCCTATCTGATAATATTAAATATATTCTGTGTTCTACTGCTCCATATTTCTGTTCTCATGGCGATTACACTGGTGAGTTTAAATGCGACACGTTTATCCTGAAATCCACCAGCTATAGCGTCGTTTTGCTAGCTAGCTAACGTTAAAGTTGGTTTCGAAAGTTTAACGTCAGCTACCTTTCACACTGTGCACTCCCAGATACCTCGTTAACGAGCGTTAGTTGACTTGAAATGATCGTGGTCACTATTTAATACGTGCTTTCCACTTTAGGATTTCAGGACCCATGTCGACCAGTCATGCAGGTATTCAGAGGAATTTGTCAACATTTATTACGACTGCATGGATAAGAAAAGAAGGGTAAGTGATGGCGCTGTTTTGGTCTCATACATCATAACATCCGCAACGTTGCTCCAGTTATTTAGAATAATTTGTATGACCGCACTAGAGCTAAAGTTAACAGATATATCGGTATTGCTTTACAGACATTGAAGTCTTTGCGATAACTGTGTCGCCCAGCAAATAGTTTGGTCACCAGAGAGCAGTGTCCACTTTACTTTAAACAATATATAGTAATAATAATACATTTAATTTATACAGCGCTTTTCGTGGTACTTAAAGACACTTGACAAAACATTTAAAGATCATTATATAAGCTATACAATAAAAGCAGCTAAATAAAAACAAAAACAATAAGAACATGGAGCACACAGTCACACAATGAAAGCAGTTCTGAATAGGTGGGTTTTGATTTGTGTTTTGAATATGGGAAGGTCAGTGCAGTCACGGATGAGTTTGGGGAGAGTTCTGTTATCAGATTCTTCTGCACTGGCCTCCAGTTTTGGCCCAGCTGTAGAGCCCACTGTTTTCTGCATCTGGTTGTTGTTAATGTTAATGATCATCTGTGTCCCAGAACTTGACCCGACTCTACCTGGACAAGGCGACCTTGGTGTGGAACGGGAATGCGGTGTCCGGACAGGACGCTCTCAGCGAGTTTTTTGAGTCGTTGCCTTCGAGCGAGTTCCAAGTTCAAACACTGGATTGTCAGCCAGTTCACGGTCAGTGGGTCAATCTCAGAGCTGGAAAAACATTCTCAAATGTTCTTAGAGTAGAGACCCCGAGCTAGTGTGAAACAGAACATACAAAACATCACGCGTGTTAAAGACAAAGTTGAGATCTTTTTAATAAAGCAGGGCTTTTCTTGTGATGTTGCACTAATCCCAGCAAGGCTGAGAACCTCCTTGTGGCACTGGCACCACAGTGACAAGCGTCAATCAGGTGTCAGGACTGTGGCAAGTCTCTGACTAGTCGTGGCACTCCTGTGACAACTATTGGCACTTCTGACGAGTAGTGGCAAAAGTCTGACTCCGAGTGGTGGCACGTCTCTGACAACTACTGGCACTGGCACCTCGTGGCACCTACTGACATCGAACTACATATAAAGAAAGTATTTATTTGGAAAGTATATTTTGTTCCTTTTTGTTTCAAAACCAACAAAATCATACATAAATAAAATGAATGATAAACAAAAAAGTATGACGTTGCTCGAAGGATGTATACAGAGTACAGGGGCTCAGTTGACTCAACTACAATCATATTTACGGCAGCTGACCTGTGTAACAGCAATGGGTGTTCCCAGGAAATGTGGCTCCACCCACTCAGCTTAACAGCTGCTTTTTATTTTTATTCATCAATTGCACATGCGCAAAATACATTTAAACTAACAAGACAGGGGTGCCGAACAAATGCTGTTCACTTGTCGCTGTCAACTGACTGACGCCTGCTACAGACTTGCCACTGTCAGTAATCGCACTCGCTGTCTCTCACTCATCTGGAATCAATAAACCCTTTTTTCTTCATTCATTCACAGAGCAAGCAACCCAGGGTCAGACTACACTGCTGGTGGTGACTGGCGGGACCGTGAAGTTTGAAGGGAACAAACAGCGTTTCTTCAACCAGAACTTTCTTTTGACAGCTCAGGCAACAGCCAACAATGACCAGCCTGTTTGGAAGATCGCGAGTGACTGTTTCCGATTTCAGGACTGGAATAACTGAGGCTCTCTAAAAAAAAAAATACAGAGTATGAACACTCAACCGGGATGATTTAGATCCAGTTTGTTTATTTCCTTTTTTGTAATAAAATAAAAATGTAATACACCACAACATACAAAAACAAGTTTTATTCTTGAAATGTTGAACAAGGCATGTGATCATGATGGAGTAATAAATAGTATCACCAAACTGTAACGCGACCGTCAACGTGTGTCTTTTATAAGTTGAAATGATGCAAATCTATCAACACAACACTTTGAAAAATACATAGAAAACGCTCCTATATTGAGGAACAGACCACTTCAGATAAACCCTTTTACCCAATTGTACATTAACCCGGGAACTGAAATAAAACGCTCACAGTATTACGACAAGTGCTGACTAATGCAAGTAAGCATCAATTTGTTAGTAGCCAAACATGCTTGCTCCTAAATAAATACACCGCCCACAAGAATTGACAAAAGGATCTTTCTATACAAGTAAACTCGCTATTGGACATTTTGTATATATTAAAACGGTTGCTTGTCTTCCTGAGTCATTTATGGTCACATTTTGGTCTTCCCAAAGAAATTGACAAAAGCAAAAAAGTATAAATTAAATATCTGTCAGAACAAGAAAGTGGGGTGGATAAGCAGATGTGATCACACGTGTTTAATTAATTAATCTGTGTATTTTTCTTCAAGTAAAGCGTTTCTTGTGTCACAAACATGTAGTCTATTTGTTTTTAACTAGATGCCACTTCTGCTCGACTACACAGTTACTGCAGACTGAAGGCACAGTAACATTAGTACTCCACATTTACAAAAAGAGCAATACACGCCTCCCTGATTACAGTTCATATCTTCAATTGAAGTAACAACAAAGCATCAGCAACACATGGGGAGGAACAGTGGTAATTTTTCTTTTAAATCAGCTACAAACTGAGGTCCAGCAGATTTAAGTGGATGGCAGTTATGTCATGTGCTGTAATGGTCTGGGACCTTTTTCCTGGAATAAGAGTCGTCACTTGAGTGCAATTGCAACGCCCACACAAATAAATAGAAAGCAGGACACATGGATCAACAGCTACAACCATCTACAGCTTCTTTGTTCCAAGACATTTTCATGTGGTACGCAAACGGCACACAACTCCACGTGGGTGCCACTGGGAGGATTATTTACAGTGGTTATGGTTACAACGGAGCCACTCGGACGAAGGCGAGCGATGTCATTTGCCCCCGTACATTCTCTCTATGTGGTGGAGATAGTGGTTCTTCAGCTCCTTCCTCTTCAGCTTGAACGCATCCGTGACGAGGCCCGTCTCTGGGGTCCAGGGCTCCGGACTCAGATGTACCTTCATTGGAATCTCAAACCGCTGGAGTTTAACTATATGGGTGAGATGTGGAGATGAAGAGAACTGTGAGGCTCACCCACATTCAAAGCTTGTTTACAAAAAAAATATATAGCGAAAAATAACATCCATCGGCATAAAAGTGAAGATAATTAGTGCAGCCACATCACAATATTAGGTAAATACAAGGTTGTTTCTTACTGTTAGCAGCAACCTCCTTGATCTCCTTCAGGACCTCTCTTTCCATGTCCGGGTGGGTGCAGATCTCTTCCCATGCCCCCAGTATGCCTCGCCGCTTGGCCAGGTCGGTCATCCTCTTCTGGTTGGGAACCACAAAGCTGATCACGTAGTTCTGCTCACTGAAAGCATGTGGAATAGAAACAAGGTTGATAAAAGGCTACAGATAATAATAATAATAAATCTGTGGTCTCTGTGGAAAAATCTGCAAATCAGTTTGCAGATCTGCAAACTAGTTGAAGTCATATTGAAGTAGCATTCAAAATACAAAACTGAAAGTTGAAATGGTTCGAAAGGAAGCGCTGAAAGAAGTTGGATTTACGTGAGAGCTCTAACGGAAGTAGAGAAACAAAACCGCTATGGCTGGGATATCTTGATTTGATATCATAGATCATTTCCTTTTATATATTGTAGCATGCGAAGGCAGCGGGACTGGGGTGATTATGCAATATCAAATGGGGTGGTGATGAAGTTGATACTGCGATCTAAGGACTGGATGATATGAACATAATACATATCACAGTACGTTTAAATAAAATAATAAAATAAAAGTATGAACATCCCATGTCGATCTTCGTATGCGACGCTCATGGATGGGACTGGATTGAACCGTTTCCAACTTTATAGACAGTTTATATGGTTTCACAATATAAAAACAAACTCTCCACAATTATAAATGTTGTTCCTTTCTCAGCCATACTGGCAAGCTCTACTGCAGGCTGCATTATCTCCCACTGCTGCATTGGATTTGAACACAATAATGAGACAAATATGTGTATAGTACATAGTCATCTGTCCAACATTGTCACCATAAAGCAGGTAGTGGTGTACAAAAAGCACACCTGGACTTAAAAGCTACAGAAAGGCTGCACCAGCTCCTAGAACTAAGAGCCAATTGAGACGGCACCAATGCGATCCAACCGGTAGCGTGGCGGTTTGGAGCAGAATGCAAAATGATGCAAAAGAGCGACGTCAGCTGACCCGAGATTTAGCACGCAAGAGGTGAGGCGTCTGAAAAGAATTTAAGAAAGTTAGTCGCGACCGGTTCCCTCATGAGTTTATCTACAGCCAACAGAACCGCCCATAAGGCCCTGGACATTTTGAAACGCTTTGCAGACTACATCGCATGTATTCCTTCATTAGGGATGAGGGAGAAATGCAAATCACGGTTCCTGTAACGTACTCACCTGTTTGCATAAGCACAGATGTTGTCTATGATGGAGCAGTTTTTCAGAGCGCACTCCACTTTACCGAGAGACACGTACTCCCCGGCCTGCAGCTTGACCAAGTCTTTTTTGCGATCTAAATTGGAAATGAAAAGAAATTGGTTCACAATGGTGCCCTTTATCAGGCACATACTGCTTCCCAGTCAGAAGTTACAACCACAATGACTGTGCCATGAAATTAGGTGTGTGTCGTGCCTTTCACAGGCGCTGTCAGATGACAGCCTCAGGACTGAGGCGCGAGCTCCGGAGACAATTATACACACCCACTATCTGAAGACAGCCGTCTGGGTAAATCTCTCCTACGTCTCCGGTGCAGAACCATCGCTGGCCCTTATCGTCCGCGAAAAAGTCCTGGTCTTTGCCCTCCTGCCTGTAGTAACCCATGGTTACGTTGGGGCCGCCAATCAGGATCTCCCCTCTTGGGTTTGGCTCGTCTTTGCTGGTGTAGCCACCTGAGGTTGGCAAATTACCAAAAATATAACTGCCCTGTAATTACAAAATGCTTGTCATTCTGAGTGCGGCTTGTACAAACAGGTCTTTCAACCTTACCTTCGGCCCAGTCGCGCAGTCTGATCTCACAGCAAATGAGGGGAGCGCCAACACGACCGGTGCTGATGTCCACAACTGTGGAATAGGACACAACAGCTTAGCGACGCACACCCATTTCTTCTCCTTCTTTTTTGCACGTTCTTTACGTACTCCGCACTTTCAATCTCAGCTTACCCTCCGTGATGGTGCCTGCGCCGCAGGTTTCCGTGAGGCCGTAGCCCTGACCCACTGGGCAGCAGAAACACACATTCATGAATCTCTGCGTGGCCGAGGACAGGGGGGCTCCTCCAGACAGCATCATCCTCACCCGTCCCCCAAGGAGTTTCTTCACGTTCCGGAACAACAGGCTGCAAAGACAAATTGCCGCAGATTTGATTTGAAAGTTTCTTTAATTTAAAAAAAAAAAGGCATCGGAGGAGACACTGTGGTTTACTTACGCATTGCAGAGCGGTGCGTCATAGCCTCTCTTGATCTGCTCTAGTTTATATTTGTAGCCCAGCGTAAACAGCGTCTTCTGGAAGACATTCATTTCCTGCACTTTGCTCATCACATTGTTGTTGATGCGGTCCATAATTTCCTTTTGAGGAGAAAAAAAGAAAAGTTTTACACATGTTTTTCCATCAGTATACATAAAATGTATACAGAGTAGAAAAACAGAGAGGAGGAGGAAGAGGAGGAGGAGGAGGAGAACAGAGTAGTGAGCGGTGAAGGATTCTTACTGGCACAGCTGCCATCAGGGTGGGTTTGAGCACAGAGCTGTCTCCTTTACTTCCTCTCTTTATCTTGGTGGACTGAAGGGGAACAGAAGAAATTAAACAGAAGGCACCGATTACATTATCCAGCAGCAAATGACTAAGCATAGTGGTAACAATGCGTTAGTAACGACACACCCGGGTGCGTCATTAAGAAACACAGCATGACAATTGCAACATGACCCGGTGTCGATGCCGGCTGCGTATTACCTGGTCTGACAGCGTCTGGGGGGACGAGTAGCCGATCCGACAGCCATATGTGACGCTGGAGATTTCAGCCGTCATTTCCAGAACATGAGCCAGTGGCAGATATGCTATGTAGGTATCGTTAGGCCTGCCACAACACAAAAGGTAAATGTTAATCACCACACAAGTATCTTTTAGAGTGGTCTTTCTGTTCCTTGGAGTCTGTCCCAGCACAAATTAAATGGAACGTTCTGCAGTCATCTTGTCAGTTTCTATGCCAAGGATGTTTTTGTTCGATAAGATAACACTGGAGAGATGTTCTTTTTCAGTAAACGCTCTGACATTGGGGGAAAGTTTAAGCCTGGCTGTTGAACGGTAAGAGAAAAACCTGCTGTGCACACTGTATTATACCAGGGTCAGTGGCGGTGCGTCAATAGAGGGCGCTAGGGCGCCGCCCCTCCTAAAGTTTTGCGATGAAAAAAAAAAAAAGAAGAAAAAAATATAATATATACTGTCAAAAAACATTATATATCAAATAATTTAAATAAGAAATATACCGTGTTGACGCGCTAAATGTGTGTGGGAGACCGTAAGCCCCTGTCAACAACCACTTAAGTTAAATATAATATATCGCCATTCATCATTACTGAGAAAAGCCCCTCCCCTCTCGGGGCGCCGGCCAAATGTGTGTCTATGGAAAGCTAACAAACATTTCACCCTCGTGACGGCAAGGACAGCTTCTCATTGGCGGATGAAACGTGAATCTTCGGGCGCACGAATCTGCGCCCTAGCCAATGACATTGTTTCTTATTGCAACGTGGTTGGACTATTCGTCCAATCAGACCTTTATCATTCCCTCACATCCATATAGCTCCCACGTAGCTACGCGAGCAACACAGCTAGCAGAGACTTTGATTATGTTAGTATGGCGACTGAAAACTCTGTGGTATCTCTACGCGAAACACCTTTCAATCCACGATCAGATGTTGACAAGAAGAGGCTGAAAGAGTTGGGACCCGAACGTCCGGATTTAAATATTCAGCAGCAAAGCAGTGAAGCTACATGCACCAAGCTACATGCTAACCGGAGCTGTTAGCTGGAGCCTCAGAGTGGAGCAAAGCAGTGGCTCTGAGCAGCCGAGGAAGCGCCGGGCTGTGAAGGAAGATGAGCTTGAAGGATTGCTGCAGAAGTGAGTGTCAAAATCAGCAGATGCCTGTGTTAGAGTTTAATGTTTTATCTTTCCCACAGCAGAACACATGTTGGACATTGTTAGATTTGGGTGGATGTCATATCAGGCTATAACTTTATCTAAAATACAAATTCAACCCCCAACGTGTGTACGTGTGTGTGTGTGTGTGTGTGTGTGTGTGTGTGTGTGTGTGTGTGTGTGTGTGTGTGTGTGTGAGATAGCTACAGCCATCAAGGTGGCTCCTGGCCTTTTGTCTATGTTGCTGAGCCATCAAGACACACAAAACATAGTTCTTTGTCTGTAGTATGAAGCCTGTTTGTAGTAGATATTTCCCCACAACTTATCTTACTGTCTCTGTCTCTCTCTCTATATTTATCTGTAGGTTTGTGACACCATACTTGGACACACCAGGGAACGCTTTGCCTTCAAAGACCACCTCACCAGTGCCACCTTACTGCAGGGCCCCCAGTTTGAATGCTACGTCAATGTATTCACTGAAGTTGCTCTGGCCACCACATTGAATGTTTCTTAAACCATTCTGCTCTGAACCTCTCATGCCCAAAGTTAGTTTGTTGATAGTTGTTATTGGACAGTGTTGAGCATTGTGTTTTCTTGAAATAAAGCTTTGTTTTTTAGAATATTCTACTCCAAACCTCTTTTCTTCTCATTGTGGAGTGCTATTTAAACCGCGCCGCCCAACTGCGCCCCCCCACAAAAAAATGTCACCAGCCGCCACTGACCAGGGTTACATATGGTACACATATAGTATGAATGAACGCGGACAAATGTTGAAACTCACCCAAGTCCAGGGATGCGTTCGCACTGGCCCGTCATTCCCGCAATCAGGTTACTGTGGACGATCATGACTCCCTTCGGTCTGCCTGTGGAGCCACTGGTGTACATCACCATGGCCAGATCAGAGGGCTGGGGCTTCACAACCGCCCTCTCCACTGCAAGACAAACACACGCTTAAACAACTTCAAGACTGTATACAAGGCTTAAAGACAAATATAGTCTTGTACTGTGTGTGTTTTAGTTCCCCCCCACCCCCAGAGTTCAACATAGAAGCACATTTAAGTGAGACATATACGCACTATTTTCCGGCAGCGCGCCCAGCTCTTGTACGGCCTGCATGCTGTGGGTGGACAGCCCCGCTGGGTAGCCTTCTGTGTTCATTTTCTTCTTGTCCACATAGATCACGTGCTTCAGTTTTGGGATCAGTGGAAGCACTTTCTGGACAGAAAGAGAGGGTGAAGCTGCCATTACAAAACGGGAAGCCTCATCACATCGTTTCATTTTGTAAATATGGACTATTTTGTCTCCATCTTTGCTGACGTAATCTTTATAAAACAGGCAGTAACCTGACCTACTAAATAAAAAAAAACATCCATTGGAAGAAAAGAAGTTGGGAATTTAAAAAGCTTTTAGAGAAAAGAATTTACGGGGCTTTCTGGGTTCGTCATACCAGCTTTGATGCTAATGAAATTATGTATAGTAATTAGTCAGTGTCATCTGAAGATGACTATTGGAGCTACTTTTAGCGAGACAGACAATAGTGTCTTGTGAGGCTGTGGTTCTGTGCGCTGGAAGGGATTAAACTCACTTTCAGTTTAGTCTCAAGCAGATCCACGCTGGTAACGAGATGCGTCACTCCAGTCTCGTTCAGTCCAAATGCGATGGCGTCCTCTCCCAGAGTGGCATAGAATGTCACCACTGTTGTGAATACAGTGTCAGTGTACCCATAATAAACAGCTAAATATATAAAACAGCAGTTGCCGTTTTATCCACACTTATGAGAAAACATCTTGCACTATAATATACATTATGGGCCATGAACTACATTTAGCCAAGGTCCAGAATTTTTTCTAAGCAGACACTTTTAAAGAAAAGAGGTAGTTTCACCTTTTAATTATTTTGTTATACATTTTTATTAGCCTATATCAGTGTGAACAGATGAACATGGTAAATCCATAATGATAACCAGATATTTAAAAGCTTTGTCGAGCCGTACGCATACATCCGTTGACTGTCACCGCGATACAGAATGTCATGTACTTACACGGGAAGTTGCGTCTGAAGCATGTCTGGGCTGTGATCATCCACTCTGCTCTGGTTTCGCAAAAGATTGCGATACTGCTTTTGGGCTGTTGTCCCAGAGCGGCCAGCCCACTGCCAAACTGACTGACGATAGAGTCCACTTCATTGTAGGAAAGCCATCTATAGTCCCCCAGGATCAGCTGGCGGGGGGCGAGAGAGAAGAGTCGGTTGCAACGTCAGACGTCTTCGTCCTCACAAGCGTCACTCTCGACAATAATTATAGTCGTGGGAATCCTCACCTTTTTAAATACTTTACCACTGGGCTGAATCTCATTTTCCTCATTCAGTACATCTCTGGTGCCGAGGCAGTGCGCCTCTCCGAAGCGCTGCACAGCGTGCTCGAACAGCTTATCCAGCGTGTCCTTGCCCGGGAGGTCCTCCCGAGCTAAGGAATCAAAGTGGTCCACGCAGCGGTAAGGGCCCTCCGCACAGCCTGAAGTGGAGCGGGCCTTTGTCCGCTTGGACAGGGCTTTTCTTTCCCCGGCCCCGGTGATGTAGTACCAGGGAAGAAAGGACAGGACGGAGTACAGCCACACCACAAGGTGGATTGGAAACAGGAGGATAGCCTGGAGGGCAGAGTCTGACTGGAGAACCATACTGTCCTCTGGAAGAGTACGTGTGGAGGAAAAAAATCTAGGTAGCCCTGGTTGTCAGACTAGTTTGGAGGAGTTTGTGCTGGTCACAAAGAAGTTTTGAAGCCTCAGAAGGATGAAGTGCCCCCTCCCGCCCCCCAGAGTAAACAATTGTAAGAATCCCACAACTGCGATATGGGAATATTCGGTCCGCTCCCCACGAATGTGACACCTAAAGTTGGAATAAAACAGAAAATACCATCAGAAGTCAAAATGATGAGTCAAAATATAAAGCAAAAAATAAGTCAGGACTCATTTTCAACCCAATTGTCAGTCGTGTTCCAACAGCGGTGTTGAAGAGGAAGTTGGTTGGTTAACTAAGTACGTCTGGTTGCACACACGCAAAAAAGAAAAAAAAAACCACAACCCTGACAACCCGATGGTTGGTGTATCAAACTAGTCAGCCACTTATTAAAAAGGTTATCCACCATCCGTATCTCACTCAGCCTCTTGTTCTGTACCAATTGGTTCTCTGCATGTCCCGTCTGCTCTCAGTGCTCATTTATACGCGAGACCTCCTAGAAAGGTTGCGTTTTCAACCGTACCAGTTCCCTCACTTAGGGTTCATGCTTGTCCGCCTCACAACCCCTGTGGGTTAGGCACTGAGCTGCAGACAACCAATGACAACACTCTTGAAGCTCACCCCACTCAGTGGCCAGTAAAAGGCCACTCTAGGTCAAACTCAGCACACTAATAATAGCCTCAAGGCGCAGAGCAGCAGATAAAAGGGGGGAAACAAAGTGAATATTGCACTTTTAACTAGTCTCTAACATCTGAATAAATAACCTCATACAGAGAGAGAACCGGTTAAACCAGAACGCAGTGGAAGGAAGTGCATTGTAGATCACAGCTGTCATGTAGGATCTACTTTGTCACTTCATAAATATTTAAATGGACAACTTCCACAACGTTATACTGAAATTGTGTGAGTATTCCGATGACTATGCATTAACTCAGATACATTATATGATTTAAGATAAATAAAAAAAGTCAGAAATGTACTGATGTCACCAACTCTCCCTATCCTTAAGGCTGACTGTACACCATGTGATTCACACTTCAGTGAATCATTGCTTCCATCCACGTCACAGGCATGTCTGTATATTTGTATTAAAAAAAAAAAAAGGGGGAGAAAAAGCTGGCTGCACCCCAGAAGATGAAGATTAAACGATTGGGAGTCTTCCTCTGATTTTACAGCATGGTCGATCCCAGTTCACTGAAACATACTGTAGTAAACATGCTTGCGGCATAACAGACCCTTCCATCTTTATAATATTAATATATATATTTTTAATCCAGGTATTTCATTAAATTACAAAACAGTATGCGTCATTCCTTGAGGACCCAACGGTTCACACTTTGATAACGCGCGTTACACTTGACCGAGTTACACACAATTATGAATGAGTTATTTGAATGGCACCACATATCTGATATAACCCATTCAGATTACGGATACATAGCGGGGGGATGCCCACATCCAGTGTGGTTTCTAACGTTAACATACCGACACGTCTCAACAGAATACAGATACGTTACATGTACATTAAACTCTCACAATGACGGAAGGCGCTTTCTTTACTTCGGCCTCCTCATGAACGCGTTGTTTCGCGGTTATCCGACAATGGGACGGGATGATGACAAAAGCCGCACCACGCATTGCAGCGCGCGTCACCTGGCACGCACGTTGATTAGCGTTAGCGGCGGAGGATGCAGTTAGTTAGCTAAAGCCAATTCACACAAATTAACCCCGACATGATTCTCCAAACGGATAAACCGGCAGTAATGAGATCACGGTGAGTAGCGAGAGAGTGATACCCTGCTTATCTGGCCGGCTCGAGCCATTCTTACCTTCAGCGGAGGGGGAAGAAAAAAAAACCCGGGTCAGTCGTGCCTCTATCCAGAAATGACCGAGAGTTACCTTTTTCTAAGGGAACGAGAAACCGGAACCGCTACGTCATCTGATTCCATATTTCTGGACCAATCAGGAGGCGGAGAGGGTTTGCCGTACGTTTCTGTTTACGTCGCGCGTCTCGAGCCAGGGAGGGGGGCATGTATCCTGGGGTTCTCTCGTGTTGGTCTCGCGTGGCCGGACATAGCGTGCACTGCGAGCTGGGGGGGGGGGGCGTTAATGACGTCACCGTTTTGTGTATTTGGTCTTTTGTGTTTGCTGCTGGACGTTTTGTTTTGATGGCAAATGTTTAGTTTTTAAGGCTGTACATCTGCATGACGGATGTACTTCTTCGGCACCAACGTCAGCTGACTTTGACACTGTCCCAATTAAGCCATGGGCACGCGCTGGAGACCCAGGTATATGGAGCCAAACCTGGGTCAAATGTTTTGTTCATTTGAAAAAAAGATTTGAACCAGAAAAATCTAGTTTTTGTTGTTGAACTTTGAAAAATTCAACAATAAGTTTATGAAAAGTTTTTTTTGAGTTAAATATAATTTTGACTCCGTTCTGTTCTCTTTTTTTTATATAAAATATTTTTTTTCAGTTTTCAGTAAGAGATTTAATATTTTCAACTTTCACTCTTTTTTTTGACAGTTTCAAATCTTTTTTTCAGGTTCAGAGTTTTGGCCCGGATCTGGCGTGGGGGCGTGGTTTCAACTGCAGGGGCGTGGTTTCATGAGTAACAGCTTAACAAAGAAGGCTGAGGATCGGCCTCAACCACGTTGCCTTCAGGTACACACAAAAGTAACCGGTTAAACTCAAACAACTTCAGTCAGTCAGCTTGACATCAGGACGGAACGACGTGCTCTTACCCATCTTTGGTGAAAAAAGGACGTAGGCTGACTGCTGACTGCACGCAGACGGAGTCCCCCGATGTGTGCGAGACTTGTGCATCGTTAAAAGTCAGCCAGCTGTCGGTGCGGTTAATCCGGGTCCACATCCGGATTCGGCCCGTTACTGATGTAGTGGCCTATGAGGGATAACATTTGATTATGTCTCAAGAAAACAACCTTCACACAACGATGTCTTTCAAAAGCAATATAAGCACAGGGAGCAATACACGCTCGTTTCAGTAAGAAGCACATGTCAGATGTAACAAAACACTCAGCAATTTCTCTCCAAGCTGCTCAGTAGCAACAAGGAGAGTAACTGTAAATAGTGGCAAACAGTTGTCCTCAGATTATATTACTGCTGTTCGCTCCGGATCCGAGGTGGCTGATGACGCTCACCAGGCTGTACCAGCCATCACCCTGAGAGGGAACACAGTTAGCAGCAGTTAGCCACACACACACACACACACACACACACACACACACACACACACACACACACACACACAGACCAAAATGTCCCTTTGTATTTGAAATCAGGTTGAGTTCTCTCTCACCTGACTGGAGGACCAAAAGATCGTCGGTATTTTTACTTAAATAAATGACTCAAGCGGTTCATTGATAATCTGAATTAGACGCTTAATGGACGTCACTCACCTGGGCATTGTCAGGAAGGCCAGTGCAATGGGTATTAAATTAAGTATAAGATAAAGTGCTCAGACAAACAGATAACGTTAATGTAAGTGGACGTTAAAGTGACATGTGTGTTTAAGTTAAAAAGTGTATGTTACGCGGCATGAGTGTTTAAATATGAAGTGTGCAGGGGAGTGACCGGTAAGAAGAAAGAAGAATGACGGCAGGTGTCTCTGACCTTCATGTAATCCTGGAGCATCTCCTGGATTGATCCTTCCGGCGTAAGGTCAAGAGAGAGGTTAGTGAATTCCTCCTCACGTGAGGACCCGGCTGCTCATGAAAGGGACAGTTTACACAGCTAACAGTCACGCAAGACACTAATTATGATTACTTCAAATTGAGACAATCATTTTCTTTGGATTATAAATGTTCTGAAAATGTGTGTTTTAAATATGCAAGTGAACTCTGAGGTCTGACCCTTTGCAGGTCCTCGTGTTCCTCATCTTGAACCCCAGGTGGTCATCGACGGGGCAGCCTGGACGGAGAGGTCGCTCTTGAACCCACAGAGCGCTTTGAGTTTTTGCCTGTGTTTGGCGGAGCGCTGGCACCCGACCACGTTCATGAATCTTCTGTAGGGGGAGAAGAAAATAGGGAGTGAGTTTCGGCTGTTGCTCTGCAGGATCGTGTGTGTGTGTGTGTGTGTGTGTGTGGCTGCTGTACCTGATCAGTTCCGCCTCAGGCGCTGAACTCCACACCGCCTTCTGGCGGCTGAAGTCCCGGGTGAAATCTGCCAATGGGATGAGGCTCTGGAGGCTGGAGTTCATATAACAGTTCAAGCCTGGATTCGGAAAACTAAAAAACAACAACAACTCTGCAGCGACAAAAGGGAGCTCATTTTCTCTTACTTCATGGATGTTTAGGAACATTTAAATAATAGTTTTTGTAATGGTCAAATAAATACATTTGACCATTGTTTTGTTTTTATGTGTTTCTGTGCAGATTTACTTACCCAAGCCTGTCCATGTTGGGCGGGACGATGTGCTTCCTAGTCCTACAGGGCTGACTGTGGGTCAGTGGTGAGCAGGGCAATCCTTCAATCAGAGGATCGGCGGTTCGATCCCTGTCTCCGCTAGCCGATGTTGATGTGTCCTCGGGCAAGACACTTAACCCCAAATTGCTCCCGTAGCTGTGTTTGAAAGTGTGTATGGGTGTTAGTTACTCCTGATGGGCAGGTGGAACCTTAGCCCCTCCCATCAGTGTATGAATGGGTGAATGAAGACAAGTAATGTGAAAGTGCTTTGAGTGGTCGGACGACTAGAAAAGTTCTATACAAGTACAGTGAGTACAATAATATTTTTGAATAAGAACGTAGAAAAAAGTAGAAGTTCTTCTTCTTCTTCTTCTTCTTCTTCTTCTTCTTCTTCTCCTCCTCCTCCGATGAAGGAAGGAAAGAAATGCTTCTTGGTCCTCATCATCAGTGTCCGCTTCGAACTCCTTCACCGGATCGACTTGGGGGGGAGCGCACAGGGTCTCCTCCGTCGCCATTCTAAAATGTCAGGTGACTCTGGTGCTTCTGTGTTAGCCTCTGACATAACTTTAAAGGATGTAACAGGTCAAAAGTATAGACATGGTGCATCGTGGATTTCATAATTTACCATGAGTCTTACTGTCAATAAATTCCATTAGAAACAGAGCCAGTTGTCCAGAAACACACAACATTATTAAAATGATTTTGAGCCATATGCAAAAAAAGTATAAGGAGTCAGAGGCCAAATAATAGTGAATGTGTTGTCTTGCACGATCATTGTTTCTAGACCAGACACTCTCCCATGTGCCACAGATAATTAATTCCTTTAAAATAAACATGAAACTGTTTAGTAGTGCACAGTTGACATTACAGTGTACAATTTAATTTAAATTAATTGAATACGTTTAAACTCTAACGTGGCCTTGAAATGCCCACTTAAAATATGATGATGTTATGTTTGAGTCTGTAAATAAATCTATTTAACACAGTCTGAAATTGCCAAATTCCTATATTGGTTTCTGTTCACACTTAAAAACAGCTATTTTTCTTTGGCTTGACTAAAAGTTACAAGTTGTTAGGACTTAGAAACATAAATGATTCACGTTTAAAATAAAAACATTAGCAATGCCAATAAATCAAGCTAGTCTCTTGTTTGAACAAAACATTTATACCAGACTCATTTGTAAGATGTCATTATCAGTTATATGAAATTAACCCTTCTTTTATTATTTACTCTGTGTAATTAGATACATTGGTCAGTTTCAGAGATGGGCAAAGGGGTTGAGCTAATGTTAGGTTAGCTAGCGGTTAGCTAAATTTTAATTTGAGGCTTGGTTTTCTGCAGTTCTGTGTCGCTCAAGAGTAAGTTAACTTAGCTATCTAATAGTTGAGTGTGTTTACTTTGCTTTAACATCGTCGATGTAACATAGGTTATAGGTTTCTGTGTTGAACGTTAGCTAACATTAGCTTACTTTACCAAAGGTGAGCTAAGTTAATGCTTAGTTAAAAGTAAACGCAACCCAACTGTTGAGAAGCTAGTCTACGTTCTTCTCAACTATGAAATGCCTCTGCCCAGTGGCGGTTCTACACGTAATTACGCCCCGGGCGAGACCCCCCACCGAGCGCCCCCCCCGGCCAAAAAAAAAAAAGTCGGAAAAATGTTTTATTTTGAAAAAAGACCGGATACATCAGTCTGTGTGTAGCCTCAAACATAACATCTTGACACATGTCAAGAGGTTACGTGATACGTTTCCCCAAAAATGAAACTTAAAAGTCCGTTACAACTCGGTGTTCTGGATTAAAATCAAGGCGAGTTACTGAGATCGCCAAAAAAGCTCTAAAACCCTCAACCCTCAAGCTCAGGGCTCCACTAATGCAGCGTAATGGTGAGTTGTATCTTTATGCACTTTATAATTGTCTTTATGCCGGTCGTATTACGTCATATTTATTACGTCATATTTTGCGCCCACACCGTGAAGGCCGGTCCGCGAAAATATTGTCTGACACAAAACCTGTCCGTGGCTCTAAAAAGGTTGGGGGCCGCTGCATTAGAGTATTGCTCTATAGCCCACAGTGGATCCCCAGAGGCGACGCCCCCCCCCCCCCCCCCCCCCCCACAAGCAGGGGCGCCAGCAGCCGCAGGGGGCGCCAACCTGCCAATTCCCCACACAGTGATATGATAGATAATGGAAAACCGCTTCGCGGCCCAGATGATTTTTTTTTAAGTGGTAAGTGGTCGTGCCGCCCCCCACGTGACATAAAAAAGTGCCGCCCCGGGCGGCTGCCCGGTTCGCCCGTGCCCAAAACCGCCACTGCCTCTGCCCTTAAAAAGTAGACCTAGTTTACCTGACAACAAAGATTCAGCCATGATACGTCTCAACCACTTTAAAAGGAAATTGCAACGGTACGAAAGGCATTATGTCAAGTTCATGGAAGATATCATCGAAAGGGGAGATGCAGATCGTAGACGTTGAGAGTGAAGGTGAGAGATGGTACATTTCCCATCACAGCGTTTATCATGCAAGAAAGCTGGATAGACTTCTCCTGGTGAAGGTGCATCTGTTCGATGCAGCCTCCTTCCCCTGGATGCGCAAACTATGGATTGAAGCATCTAGCTAAGGAGAATGCAGACCTTTACCCTCAAGGCTCATGGTTTGTTATGAAGGATGGCTCGCAAGTGTCAAGCTCGTTAACTCTGTGCTGTGGGTGGTCTGCGACTACACAAGTTTGTGCCAAACACCAAAAATGTCCTTCAGAGCATACCACCCTCTGAACTAGCAACCACTGTAAAGAATATGAATATTGCGTTCGATGAACTGCCACTTGAAAGAGCCCTCTGGATTCAATGGGAAGTGAAATCCGACCACTTCCAACTTAATGTCAGCCTCAAGGATCCGCCTGCAACACGCTTCACATTATACATTCCGTCGACAGCGGCCTCCATGTATGATCCTCTTGGGTTTGTGGTGCCGGTCCTGCTGCTGGAGCCTGATTAAACTTGCTCACTCCCCAATACTTTCTTCAAACAGCTTATAAACTCAAGAGTTTATAAATCTCCACCTTCTTACTTATGGAAGGTCACTTTCAGTTAAAAATCATTCGTGCTTAATAAAAATTCTATTCAGTTACATTATTTACTCATGATTGTTGGGAGTGTAAATGACTCTGAAAAGGTTTTGTTAATAGGGTGACTTTTTCCTGCAAGCCTTTATTTTGTAAGTACCTTTGTATGTTTCGGGTCCTTTATTTTGAAACCTTTCCGGCGAGACCGGAAGTAGCATTAAAAGTACCTTAATTGTCGGTGTGTACTGAAGGAAAAGGTGTTAATAAGGAATTTCTCTGAAGTACAAGAGTCCCTTTATGAACGGCTAAGCGCTTAGCTGGAACGAGAACAAGGTACTCCGTGTTTTATTGTGCGTTGACTATATGTTTAGTGAACCCTCTTAAAAAGGTCAATATCAATTTCTATCTTTTTTTTTCATAGTGATGGATGATTTATAGGTTTACATTTATTCTCTAAAGATTTATTATTTTTCACATTTTTTATCATTTGTTTTTACGAAGAGGAGGACAGAGAAGAGGAAGAGAAGGAGGAGGAGGAGGAGGAGGAGGAGACTGACTGACAGTCAAAGACACAGACTTGTTTGTACAAAGAGAGGAGGGAAGAGGAGAGGAGAGGAGAGATGGAGGGCAGGTGTGAAACCTCTTATTAAAAAGGTAAATATATATTTATATCTTTTTTTCCCATAATGATGGATGATTTATGTTTACATTCATTCTCTAAAGATTTTTAATTTTTTTTAACAAAATAAAAAATGACTGAGACGGTCACAGTCTCAGTCAGACAGTGACTGACTGACTGACTGTCAGAGACACAGACTGTCTGACACTGACTCATGACAGACAGACAGACAGACAGACAGACAGAGACTCACTGACTGATGTAATGGTAAAATATAGCATTGCTTATGTTACAAAAGGTAGAGCAGAATTTGCATAGAGAATTGCTTGTGTCTAATGAAAACGTATCAAGCCGATGTAAGCAGAAGTGACTTGTATAGGGTCCCAGGGCAAACAAAGACAATGTGTCTCTGTCTGGAGACGGCCTGCGAAACTAACATAGCTAAGAACAGGACGCAATGTTTGAGAGAGCCGTTTTGAATCTTCTGCAAAGCTAACATAGAGAAGAACTGATTGCATTGTGTTTGTGAGAAATATGCTTACTTTGCAGAAACAGAATCTGGTTTAGACACTGTCTAGTCATACACTTTGATTCTGGTTTTCTACTTGTGTTTCTACACCTCGGTGTGTATAAATATGCCAGGGACTTTTTCATATGTTGAAGCTCATGCTACAGACTGCCTTGGATAGCTGTTACATATTTTTCCTTCTTGCAAGAAATAAACGGACAAAGACAACTTTGATTTAGAGACTTTATTCCTCCTTTTCCCGATTGACAGAGAAAATCTTCCATCACACTGACTAACACTGACTGAGACAGAATGACTGACTGACTCACTAACTTTGTTTTCGCTGACCCCACACTTCATGCTCACACATTCATGTTTACATTACTGATGTTACTGACTAACACACTTCACAGTTGTACTCTTTTCCTTACTTGATTATAATAAATGCCTTTAATTCACCATCATCCACTGTGTCCTTTCCCATATTTGTCATGGCCTCAGAGCCGGGTTGTTACACTAATGAATGAATGATCTAAATACCAAACAGCAAGGCAAGGGCCTGTTTGCACATGAACATGTACAGCCTGGTGAAGGCTTTCATGTGAGAGTTTCTTTCAAGCCAGATGGAGGGTAACATTCTCACCAACCTGCAAACCCTGAAAGAAGCCCCACCATTAGCTGATCACCTCCACAGGTACTCATCCATGTTAGGGCACTGCATGGGGAGTTTTCAAGGCCATTTCAAGACTTCCAAACAGTGGAGAGGGATTTCATCTCCCTTCAAACTTTCCACACATGAGGAGAAGATGTTGCTTCTATGTGAACAAACATTCTCCGTGACGAAGTTGAACAAATCCAGATACAGACCCTCTCTCACAGATGATCACCTGCCAGCTGTCCTTTGCATATCCACCTCAGACATTCCACCTGACTTCAGTGCACTTGTTCAAGCCCAACACAGACGAGATTTCTCGCACTGAATTGAAAAACAGAAAATGAGGTAATTGGACTACAAACAATAATGATAAAAGTACTAATTTTTCAGAAACATGATCCTTGTCTGTGTTTTACTATTATATATGGATATTACATATGTATATTTGTTTGGATCATTATTCCTGCTGCATATGTTTAAAGTGGAGCTCATTTGAACTCCTTTTATACACTGTTGTTCAGTTTAGGTTAGGAAGGGTGTTTCCCCGGCACATACACAGCTGTAGTTTTCTGGAGTTTTTCTGGAATTTCGCCATCTTCCGACTCCATGTAGTGTTATGTGTAGAATAAGTTCAGGAGACCGTTGTATCTTTGGCTAACTTTATTAGCTCAACATTAGCATAACACAGAGACTGTGGGTACATCCCAAGTCTCTAAATTGTCGTTTCCTCGCTCCTTGCTTGAACCGGAAGTGGTTCTGCGCCGCCATCTTGACGGCCGTCCCAAAGCTCTTATTCGGCTCGGAGGAGCGAGGAGCGAGGAGGGAAATCGGAGGAGCCATGATCGAGGAGCCCCGAGAGCAGGCTTCCAGGAAGTGTTTTAACGCTGGACACGCCCCCTCACTGTTCATCTGTTATGTGATTGGACGCTGCAGTTTATGGAGGACCGTAAATGACTTCGGAGAGTTTTTAGAGAACATTCCAATAAAAATACACTTAAAATATTGATAAAAATGATCGTATGTTTTCAGTTGATTTAATGGTGTTAAACTACTACTTATATTAATAAAGACAAAGTTATCATGAGTGTCAGAGTGGAGATGTTTTCTCTGTCGTCTGTTACCGTTTAATAAACTGCATTGAGTATCTATATACTGTGATGTGTCCTGCTTATACGCGCAGGATCCATTTCTACCGGCGGAATGCGTCTTATTTATTTATTTATTATTTACGTCGGTATGTTTTGAAATTCTGATTGTGACATCATTATAAAATAACCCACAATATAAATATAGTTTCTCTTCGTTACGTGTTGTAAACAAGTGTTTCCTCTCTCCAGCTCTCTCTGATTTTAATTACTAATTAATAAAAGTTATTGAGGGAAACAACAGATCAAATCTTTGAAGACAGTTGTTTGTGGTCCTTTTGTTGTTCAGACCTACTATGAACATATTTTAACCAGATTGTGAATAAGAAAACAGATTTAATATATAGCTTGAGTTTAATCTGTGATCGTCTTCACCAGTGGTGTATAGTAACGAAGTAGGAATACTTCGTTACTGTACTTAAGTAGTTTTTGGGGATATCTGTACTCTACTTTACTATTTATATTTCTGTTTACTTTTACTTTTACTTCACTACATTTTGCAAAGAAAAATGATACTTTTACTCCGATACATTTCCCCTGAAACCTTCGTTACTCGCTACAAAATCAAATCTATCTTTAGAAAAAAGAAAAAAAACATCGGGGACTGTGGTGGAACACAGACTCCACCAAGCAGGTTTTGCGAATCACAATATTATGCATTAGCCCTCTACATCCTCTAGTCCAGCGCTCCCAAACCTTTATGCGTCACGGACCGGTTACGTGAAGACAATATTTTCACAGACCGGGTCCGACCTCGGAGAGACGGGAGACAACGACACCTGACGTGTGTTCGTTATGTCCAGTCTACTCCTAACTAAACCTTTAGTCCAGTCTACTGACTCTACTCCTAACTAAACCTTTAGTCCAGTCTACTGCTTAACTTATAACGCGCTGCACAAAGACAGGATGTTGAAATGGAAGCAGGTTTTCATGCTTTTTTGGCGATCTCAGGATGCTCTGCCTTGGTTTCCAGATCACCGACAGAGTTGTAACAGACTTACGTTTCATTTTTAGAGTAACGTAACATCTTGACATGTGTCAAGAGATTCCGTCTGAGGTTACCACAGACGGATGTATGCGGTCATTTTTCACAATAAAACATCTTTCCGGCCTTGATTTTTTTTTATTTAATTGAAATGTTTCATTCATTCTTTCTGTGGCCCGGTACCAAGAGACCCACAGACCGGTACCAAGAGACCCACAGACCGGTACCAAGAGACCCACAGACCGGCACCAAGAGACCCACAGACCGGTACCAAGAGACCCACAGACCGGTACCAAGAGACCCACAGACCGGCACCAAGAGACCCACAGACCGGTACCAAGAGACCCACGGCGGGCGGAATGAGCATACTTATAACCACACTGTTACAAGTCCTTCATAGTGTCATATTGCTTTTTGGAGAATTATGATGATAAGTTCATAGTAGATGCAAAAGTATACTTAGGTACAGTATATTATGTTGTACATAATATATGTGGATGGATCACAGCCAACCCAGTTATTGTATCAACACAACTCCTGGTCCTTGGTCACGGTGACCACAGCACTTAAAAGAATAAACTTCATAATTCTCAAAATTCTGACCCATTGGTTTTTTATTAAAAGCATGTACTTGTACTTTTACTTTCAATACTTAAGTACATTTTATATCAGAAAAATACTTTTGATACTTAAGTACAGAAAATATCAGATACTTTAAGACTTTTACTCAAGTAGTATTTTAATAGGTGACTTTTACTTTTACTGGAGTAATTTTCCAGTAAGGTATCTTTACTTTTACTCAAGTACGGCTTTTGGGTACTTTATACACCACTGGTCTTCACTCTGGTATTAAACTCCAGCATCAGTCCGCTCAGCTGCAGCGTCCAATCACATAACAGATGAACAGTGAGGGGGCGTGTCCAGCGTTAAAACACTTCCTGGAAGCCTGCTCTCGGGGCTCCTCGATCATGGCTCCTCCGATTTCCCTCCTCGCTCCTCCGAGCCGAATAAGAGCTTTGGGACGGCCGTCAAGATGGCGGTGCAGAACTACTTCCGGTTCAATCGAGGAGCGAGGAAACGACAATTTAGAGACTTGGGATGTACCCCTTGCGTCTCTCTATGCATCCCTGGTGGGAGGGACTAAGACGCAAGGAAAAGACGCAAGTGAGGGAAACGGGGATGCAATTTAGAGATTTGGGATGTACCCAGAGACTGATAGGTTCGTACAACTCCAAGTGTGGACTGAACACGCCCCCTCTGATATCACAAACACCTGATCACTCCGCTCTGTATGTCAATAACATAGTACCATTACATTACAAACCACAGCCTCAGTTTACAGCAAACGGATCTGTTCATAGTCTTTAAAAATAATGTGGCAGAGGCTCAGCGGAACATTTGCCTCACGCAAAAATAATAAACCAGTTAATTCAAAACCAGTTCATCTCACACACCGGACAGCATCGCAGGGACACGCTGTGTTCACAGTGGTGTGTGAAACGTCAGATATTATAGTGTAGTTTTTTAACGGCACAACCTGGCATAGTTTATTGCTCTTATACTGCCATTCATGCCAAGTAAGGTCTACAACATCTTGCTAAACATAACTCTGTCACTGGCGTCAATTTTGTTTACTGCCAATCCCGTGAATATGCTGTATGAAGGTAGAGTCATAATTCTCGCGGTACCCACGTTGCCTTCAGGTAACGTTGTTAAACTGTCACTCATGAGACCACGCCCCTGCAGTTGAAACCACGCCCCCCACACCAAATCCAGGCCAAAACTCAGAATCTGAAAAAAAGATTTGTACCCAAAAAAAAAGAGATTCGAAACTGTAAAAAAAAGAGTGAAAGTTGAAAATATAAAATCTCTTACTGAAAAATGAAAAAATTTGAATTTTTCAAAGTTCAACAACAGAACTTGATTTTTCAGGTTCAAATCTTTTTTTCAAATGAACAAAACATTTGACCGAGATTTGGCTCCATACAGGGCCGGCAGTATTGTGCTCTATGATTGCCAATTAGCTTGCATTTTATGACCTCAAAACTATGATGTATGTGATGTGTGACTTAATTTTGCATCATAATTAATTATTGTAGAAAAACAAACGTGATGCGGTGTTTTTAAGGGGAGGGCATATTTAATGTAGGTCCCTTGCAAGCACTGGGTTAATTAAACCATCTAAATGTATAATTATGAAACATAGAAAATGTCTTAAAATGTAACATCATTGGTTTTTTTTCTCCTGCAAAAAAAAAAGAAGTTAATGAAGCTTCTTTGGCACCATACACTTTGCAGTTTTCTTTCTGTCTTTGATAATAATAATAAACATCCAACTATCTTATTTGTATGCACTAGAACAGTGGCCCCAACGTGTTCATGTCAATGTCGCCCTCAAGTGGTTGGTAAAATGGGAGTAACTACCTAATAGGAAACCGGAATGGAACTCAAACACATTTCATGATATCATTTTTTTGGAGCAGTATTTTTTTTAAGTAATATTATTTTGTTCATTCAGGAAATTGTTAAAAAATAAGGACTTTATTTTTGTTGTTCTCGTGTGTGTCCACTGTGTCGAACCTAATATTTACGAACCAAATTGGAAGATTCTACAGGCAATTTGCACAGATTTGCATCATTAATCCTGTTTTTCTTTTGTTCGTTTTTCATTTTTCTCCTCAAACACCTTAAATCACCAAAACCAACATACAACAAAGCATAGAGTAAGATAATAACATAAGGTTAAATGTAATATGCCCATGACTAATGCAATATCGCAAGCATGACAAAAATAACACAAATAGGAAAATAATTCCAAAAATGGCATAGATAAATAAAGCAGAATAGATACAGGAAATGACAGAAAAAGTTGTTGTTGTTGAAGTCGATCTGAAGCAGCTGTCGATACTTCGTGAGGAACGTGCTGACTGCTCCTCCGTGAGCCGCCTATAGGGGGCAGTGTAACAGAGCGAGTAACCGGAGGAGGGGGCGAAGCGCTTGATTTGTGAACCAGAGAAGACATGTATCGCAATTTTCTTAATGCTCATGTTGACCCAACTCTGAAAACCATGTCATGTCTTGGTCATTCATTTTAGCCCATTCACCAAAATAACAATTGTGTGTTGCCCTAAACTAAATAGCCACAACACAGGGCTGTAGAGACGCTTTCCAGGAAGGTATCAGCTTGTTAAGTGCTGAAAAAGGCGGTAACATCACATATTTACATTTTAACAATGTATTTCCTCCTTAATTAAGTGTAAAATAGACAATATTTCTTTAAAACGTGTGTGTTCTCATCATAAAACTAGATAATCAATCTACAAAACTACCCCTTCCCTTCCCTTCTTTGTTAACACCGCCCCTTTGGCTGTCTTTTACAGGAAAACATTCGCACCACATAGCCGTTGCCCCACGTGTCTCAGAGCCGTTGCACAAAAACATCACGAGTGGCTGCTGCAGCAGTGTGTAGTACAAATACAGCACATGGTAGCGTTTGGTAGCTGCTTGTAGCGACGGACACCCCCCGAAACCTCTCCTGAGCTCGAGCTCTTGAATTCTCCGTTTGCGAGTTACAGTCGCAAAGCGTCTCCTCCGTTTGCCGTAAAGCAGTTCCTCCCAGCGTTGAAGCCCCGTCCGTCTTCGTTACACAGCGAGGTCAAGGACTTTTAAAAGACTCTCATCCCACTCCACCTGCAGCAGCTAGCATGTCGACCGGAACAAACGAAGTGAAAAGCTGCCCCATACCCACCAGGACGCTCACCCTGAAGGACTGGTCCCAGCTACCCGACTGTTACAGCCAGACACCCGGGGGCACCCTCTTCTCCACCACGCCCGGAGGTAAGAACCGCGCGACGCTTTCTCGCGAGGTCTCTCCAATTTAGTCTGCTTTTGTTTTCCGAAATGCGTCTACACCACGGGCACTGTTAAGCGTTGTGAAAATGCCTAACACCCCGACGGTAAACTCTGTCTCGCGAGAAGCTGCAGACAATAAAAACGAGCATAAAACAGCTGATAAAGAGTATCGGTTTATACTCAAATCGCTGTTCAAATAACCATATTAAAAGGCAAAGAACTTGTCACTACTAATTGGGTGAAGTCGGAGAAGTGGCTTGTTGTTCACATTCTGCACGGTGACAGTTGGCTGCAGCCCCTCACGTTGTCAGCAGGTTTCCTGTCATTTGTTGATTTTGGAAAAGTGAACTAAACAACGGAAGCACGAAGGGCTTTAACGTAAAGTACACGCATGCATAAGAACAGGTTTTACTCAATTTCAAATTACTATCGAATACATAGTAACATATGTGTGTGTGTACATTTCCATTGCCAATAGCGGAGCAGTGGTAACTTTGGCTTACATAAAACATAAACACTTCTGAAAACTCAACTGTTGTTTCTGGGTCTAAAGACACACACTTTTTCGACTACACCTTGAATAGGGAAGGTAGCACCGTAGTAGCGCTTAAATGGCACTTACTGATAACACTTTGTAGTTTAACTTTATTGAAGAAATTGTACTTTCTTGATTCTTGTTGTTCTGGGTTTGTACTCATGGTTGATTTGCACTTATTGCAAGTCGCTTTGGATAAAAGCGTCAGCTAAATGAAATGTAAAGACAACAAGAGCTGTTTTTACCCGTGACTTGGGGTCTAAAGAGGGTGTGTGTCCAGCTGCCAGAACAGCAGAGGGGTTGGGCCCTGCAGGGTGGAGGAGCCACAGCCGTCCTATCCCCGCTGCTCTCTGCTTTGCATTTCAGGAACTGTAGAGAACATTCTGTACAAGTTAAGAGGAGGGAGTGGAAGGAAATGTACTGTACGTAATGTAATGCACGGGTAGTGTGAGCAATATATATTTTCATGATTTGCTCCACAGAGTTTGACTTGTTTTCCACAACGCATTTCAGTCTGCTGCGGTCATGTGTTACTTGCTTAACCTCTTTTATTTTTTACGCAACTGCTCCGCACTCTCGGCTGCCTTGCAATGCATTGCTTGCACTATAGCTTGCATTCCAACCCCCTTTTCCTCGCCCCAATTTGATGCCCCCCCCCCCCCCCCCCCCCCCCACACTTCTGCTTTGCTTCCCTTTGTCCAGGACGTGCTGCTCACCACAGTTATTGCATAACATGTTTTTCCTCGTGGCGAGGCTGAGCAGGTTCAAACTCCAATAAAGAGACAGCAGTTTTCTCCTCGACTGAAGTCGTGCCCTGGTCAAACTTATCACAACACGCCATTTATGACGCTGTTATTCGCTTGGAGTTTGTCCAAGTCCTGACGATGACGGAAATGAGACTTGTCAAGACAACTTTCGATGTTGAAAGCAGCAGGGTTTGTGTGGAGCTTTAGGGTAAAATGATGTCAACGCAGCTTGAGGAAAAGCCATTTTTGGATACACACCTCAGCATGTCACATCTGTCGTTAATGTTAAGTCGTTCCCAGTCAAAGAACAAACATGTGGCTTTAATCTCAAGGCCTCCTGCTTGAAAAAGAGAATGTTTTGTGCTCTGATTTCCAAGAACTCATGGCAGCGGCAGCCTTCAGCCCTCCCCTTTGCGCACACGCACACGCACACGCACACACACACACACACACACACACACACACACACACACACACACACACACACACACACAGAACCCTCCTTTTCCAACTCAAACCCCTCTGGTAAAGGATAATGATACTTAACTCCCCAAATGTGCACATTGCCAACATGCAAAAATGCTCTTGAAATAACTACGCTGTTATATTATTAGATACTCCAGCATCCATTTAGTTGTGTTTTCTCTTCAAATAATTAACTTCCCTTCCTGTTTAGAAGATAGCTTTGATGTTAATTTAGTTATAGGTTAAACACCAGATTCTCTTTTTGGCCTTCAGGTACCCGCATCATTTATGACAGGAAGTTTCTGTTGGATTGTCGAAACTCCCCTCTGGCCCGGACCCCCCCATGCTGTCTGCCCCAAATCCCTGGGGTGACAGTACCTGCTACACACCCAATGGGAAAACTGCAGGATCTCAAGGAGGAGGCCGAGGAGGAAGAGAAGGACATTGCAGGTAAATGTGCATCCATTCTAGTTATTGTTTTCTCTGAGCTTGATTTGTGTTGCAAAGTGGACTTAACTGGGAAACGCACATTTCAGTGTGTCCATACATCTTTAATGCTTTTTGTGGTGCTATGAAATAAAAAGATCCCCCAATATGCGCAAGGCTTATCAAATCAGGCTAGTGGTAAATTACTCATCGCCTTATATTTCACCTGGTTTATCATAGGCTTTCCCTATAATGTTTAGATGATAGTGTTAGTTGTTGTTGCTAAAGGGGTGAAGAAAGTAAAACACTTTTTCTTTTGTTTTTAAGCCATAATTTTCTGTTTCTGATAGTGATAATTTATGAATTAATTGCCAAAATAAGGGGTTTTATTCCCAGCAAGTCATGACGGTGTAACCAACGATTTGGGCTCATGGGCAAGTTTAGATTCATTAGAGCAAAATGCATCAAACCTCCATTCCTCCTGCCAAAGTAAAGACCAGGAGGATTAGTGCTGACCTCCTTTTTCGTCTGCCTCCCTTGTCTGGGTGTCAGTAAACACACATGACATGTTCTGCGACCTTGCGAGCGATACCCATATTGTCCAATATGTTTTTTTTTCTTTTCTTTTTTTTCTTTCTTGCCAGTTGTGAATGCATTGATAAGGTCTGTACTTTGTGATCCTCTCTGCAGTCCGTTAAGGTGTGGTTGTGTTCCGAATGCAAACACAAATGTTAACTGCCAGCTTATTGTCAAACACCTCCCCTTCTCAATCTTAACTGTTACGTGTCTCCCTTTTCTACAGATGACAACCAGTTTGAGATGGACATCTGAACTCCGGTATTACCTCCTGTGGAGAGTTATCATTTAAAACACCTCCAGGGTCATTCATGACTGTAATGCATTACATATAAAGCTTTTTTTCACCTTTTTTAAATAAAGGCTTTTGTGAGGAACCAAAAAAAAGAGAGGAAAAGTTGGAAAACTGTAGGGTGTTTTGTTTTTTTTACCCTAAAAGTGTGTTAAGCAAAGAAATGGAGTTTAATGGGCTGATTAGTGGCTCACTCACTTCAGAGCTGCAGCAGGATTGAGAAATCCATTTTGATTTAACTTTTTTTAATCTTTTGTAAATAACATTGTACAATGTAGCCTATTTTTTAAGTTGGGGAATACAGGATGATTACATTAAGACATGTAGAGTTTTTCACTGCAGGCATCAGTTGTTTTGTTGTGTATATCCCCCCCACCACCCCCCAAAAAAACAGATGGCTAACTTTCTTTGTGATAATATTGGGGGTCAGGGCCTATTGAAAATCACCTTCTTCTGTTTTTGTATGGAGGGAGAGCTGAATGTGAATAATTTCAAATAAAGGCTGTTCGGACTGCCAGCAATTGCTTGTGTGTGTATTTTATTTTGTCATTAAATGTGTATCGTCTTCTACTTAAAACCATGTTTAGGACATTGTTATTCTTTATTACACTAGCTGCATGCTGATATTACATTTTAACATCCAGTTTATGGCACATATACAATAAAGTATGTGTACATTATATGAAGTGGAAAAATATGCCTCATTTAGTTTACCGTGCATTTTTGTTTTTATTCAGTGAATGCAAGAGTTCTCATAACTCATTTTAAAGTTATAAATGTTTATTTATAGAAAATATGTGTATATAAAATACATTTTGCCCTGAAGCTCATCGCTTGTGTTTTATAAGACAGTACAGGGCAGCTCTGGTCTGTTAGTGTGGGCCTATAGTGAATGGAAAAAGCATGAGGCCACAGAAACCTACATGTTTAATGAGTTACATAACTGTCTCATGTATGGAATGTTTTTGTGCACTGCTGCAGTGAACTCCCCTCACTCGGGTAGATGGACTTGGCCCCTGTTGAGTTGATTAAGCAGTATAGCTTTCGGCTTAGTTATCATTCGTCAAACATAAACATTCTTCTGTTGCTCAAGGTGGAACGTTGATCAGTCAGACATATCTTAGTAGATGTACATCTGAAGATGCACGACCATTAAAACGCAAGTCTAATGAAAGATAAAGATCATTTTTTAATAAAAAATGATCTTTTTTATTAAAAATTCAAAGCGCCGCATTAGCACACGTTGCTTAAAAGCCTGAAGGACACCCATGTACACAGTCAGGGCTAGGTATGCCTGCTTGTTCCAGACACTGATCTGTAGATTAGGGAGGCTGACTGTAGGCGTAGGCCTGGTCTCAAGGAATGAGGTCAGCTGCAGCTCAAAGACCAGGCCTATAGAAACCACTCTAGCGTGGGGGCGGGGTGGGACACCTGCTGCTATTTGACCAGGCAGTTATCTCCAATATGTAATTGTTGATTTACTTAATATCTATGAGAATTGTTTAGGTAGCGATGGCATATTTGTTTCATCCCTGGTGACCCCCCCCCCAAAAAAAAACGTTCGATTTCGAAGCTACTGCTGATGTCAGGGTATATCTTCGAGTGAGAACAGATAAGCAGGTCCCCATGCGTCATAAGTGAGTCACTGATGTGGGTCAGTCTGCTCAGCTGGTCTTGTCCCATGGCCTTGCAGGTGTGACCGGCAACCATTTAGCGTCGCATCAAAGGTGTCACCTGAGTTTTGTCCAAGATGCTCTGATTTTATAAATGACTCATGATGAGACTCAGAGCATGTGCTCAGTATTTGGCCCATGCAAAATTAGCTTGCTGTGTGCCATAATGTTACGTTGCCCTTGAGCAAATACTGGACCCAGACTCGACCCGCACTGCAGTACAGAATGATAAGATAACTTTTTGATAAAAGTCTGGGTAATGCTTAAAAACGTGCTGGTTGACCTGCATGTACTGTTTGAACAAGGTTGTGTGTATGTTTGTTCTGGGCACACGTGCGAAAAGCACCACAGGGATTTCCTATCGGGCAGAAGGTGTGTGTGTGGGGCGGGGTACGATACTGAAAATTTGACAAATGCGCTCCTGCCATTGTGATTACAGGTTTAAAGTTTGTTCACTCTGGACAAAAAATGTACACATGAGAGATGTGCCTTTCTTTTTTTTGCATCCGCACCACAGCATGATGATAACATCGTGCTGTGCCACCTACATTTAATGTACATGTCATGTAAAAGAATTGCCCGCATAGAATTGACTTTCCAATCACTGTACGTCATTTTTAACATGCAGTAATTGGCCTTTGGAATTTGCTAGCAGGTTTATCACTGGGCATGTGACAGTGACGCATAGGCTTGTCAGTAGCTTTCTGGACGAGGTATCCATCACAGAGCGAGGGCCAAGAGGATCTGCAAACATGCATCTGACAAAGCTTATGTTGTTGTCTAGAAATGCAATGATTTCTACAAACCCCCATATTGCTTTATTGTGACTATGTGGCAAACATATAATTACACACCTTTCAGAGGTAAAAAGTAGTATTTAGTGCTATTTATGCACCTTCCGCCTAGAAAAATTCCTTTTTTGTATAAAAATTCCTTTTTTGTGTAAACATTCCTGGCAAATAAACGGTTTCTGATTCAGATTCAGATTCAGATTATTTAATGGAATCACCCATTGCGCTGAATCCAAAATGTGACCATAAGTGTGTAAATGTGACACAAGGTTCTGCTTCCCCCCCCCCGATATAAAAAGCTTCATCCTGGCTTGTAGAGAACCAGTCGATGGTTTGACTGCCATCCAACCCTGAAATGTAGTTTTGGATGGTATTGTCCTTGTACCATCGTAAACAACTTCGCTCCACAAGACCACCCCTTACATTCCCTCTGAGTTTCAATGAACTCTGGTAATCTTGCCCCATTGCCCTTTTCCACAGGCAAACTATTCCCCTCCCCCTGCTGCCCGTAAGATGGTTGGGTGGAGCTGGGCCGGCAGGCCAGGCTCTATTTCTGTCAGCTGTTCCTGCTGAATCCGTTGGTGCGGGCCCAGGCTAAATTGCCCGGGTGATGATGTAAACAGACACTGGTACACACGGCCCTCTTGGTCACCTCTATAACGACAGTGGGGGCTGAAGTGTATTACATGTTTATACTCATGCATGATGAACACACATACATAAACTTAACTTTGCATTTCTTTCCATCGCAGGAATTAAGCCAACTGTTTTACACAGAGACTTCTGTCGAGTACACCAGTAAAGGTGTATTCAATTCCTAGATGTGCTGCACTTCATTTACAGATTGTGTTCAGTTTCTTGGATTACACTGCAATCGTAGACAAGTATATTTCATTTCTGGTTTCATACTGTATGCTCAGCTCCTGTATGGGAGGCTTCCAACAAGGGATTATATGGAGGTCGTAAAGTGTAGGACATTACAACAAACACTCTTTACGCAGCTCAGACTACACTGAAAGCAAACCGTGGCCTTGTTCATGACACAACAAATAGGTTCAGAATGACAATGCAGAATACTCGGTGTAGCCATACTTGGTCTTAGGATAAAGCTGAGGATTCCTTCGCTGTTTGTTGCCGGATCTGTGACATGCCTCATTAGATAGTCTCAGGTCAGTCTTCTAACAGCTGCTGCAGGGCTATTGCTTCATGTGTCTCCAGTAACAGTACCTTTCACCAGCATGTTTTCCATGCATGACTTTGTAATAGCTGTAAATATAGCTTAGCGTGTGTATGTCAGAGGTCAGGTCCTTGTTTCTTGGATGGGGGGGGACTGCACTGCTGGTCTACAACTCTGTTGTTACAGGCCACCAATAGAACACACTGGTTTTGCAAGCGTTTATCACACGTCGCTATCTGGTATCACCTTGCAGAATAGAAACCGTTTCCCTTTTACGTTCCACTGTCAGTGGCAGCTGTCAAACTGGCTGTCTGGCTGCTTGTATGTCTGCTCACACTGTACTCATGTAATGTCATGTCTGATGGAGGAACTGAGATGATTTTTCACAACCCATGTCTCCAAACCCTATGACCTCTGTTATGTATGAGAAGTACACATGCATGGGTGTGTCTATTAGACAGTGTATTATTAATCTGTTGAGTAACTAACGGTAGGATACTTTGTAATAGAGCAACATGTCTTCCACCACTCCCTTTCATGTGCTGGATATGTACATGCGCTCACAGTAAGGTAGGCACATGCATGGGCGCAACACTCTGTCTCATCGCTGCCCACAAGAGCAGTGACACTCACACTGGGAGCTCGTCGTGTACAGAGGGAGAGGCCCCAGAGCCACAGCTCCTTCTTGTTACAACAGAATCTGAGCACTCAGATATCGGCTGCTCTTCCATGAACACAACAACACAACTCCTGTAATTTCCCCACTGCGGGACTAATAAAGGATTATCTTATTTTATCTTATCTTAACTCAATATTACACAGGCACACTATAGGGACCTGGTCAACCAGATCATTGTCAAGCACTTCCTTAGTTAGGCATTCAGTCCCTTTGTTGTAAGCACATTTTTAAACAAAAGCTTTACCCGCCACGTTTCTGTGCCATTGCTTTTTTGATAAATGTTTTATGATAATTAAAAAAAAACTGCAACAGTCAAAAAATGAAAAGCAAATCACTTGCAAAGTATTGTTTAAATCAGGTCATTTAGGTGCTGAATTTATACTGTAGGCATGTGATGCTGAATATTAAAATTCAGAAAACACAAATGAAACAAAGACATTGGCAAATATATTAGCTACATGACAACACAACAGCTCACTGTTTGATCATTACAGTGCAGGAAACAGCAACAACCGGCCCTTCAGAGAGGAATAGAGTGGGAATAGTCTGACACCTGCTGGGAGAAAACCAGTAATGCACCATAGACAAACAGGTGCATTGTTGAATAAAAAAAAACACATGATGTAGATACAATATAAGAGCACCAAAATAATTGTAGATATGCATATATTGGGATGTTATATTAAATATAACATAATATGAGAATGTCAAGGAGCTGCACATATTCCACAATCTTATCAAAATCTAAATCCGAAGGCGAGAGCAACAAGGTCTCTAATTAATGATTAACATGTATTAGTCACCCATCTTGACTATTCTCTTTCCTCGTGGTTATTCCGTCACTGGCTCGGTGATGAGGGCCTATTCAATGTTTTATCAAGTCGGAGGATCAGAAGGTGCTGCCACTGGTCATCGCTCTGTCTTGTGATTGGGCGCCACGAGCAGCGACCTTCGCGTCAGCCAATCACCGCTCTTCGTTGCCCACTCCCCCCCCCCCCCCCCCCCTTCGCGCCATGCCATACCCTTAAAATGACGTCACGTCCCGCAAACGCGATACGCACTGGGTTTTTTTAGACACAAGAGGGTCGCACATTGCGGTAACAAATTCGGAGAAGAGAAGGAGTTTCTTTCCGCACAGACATTGCTGCTATTTACGACAGACTATTCATTCAAAGGTAGGCGGTCAAAACGTGTCCTATGGTGTTATTTGTGTGTGTTTATGAGCCTAACATTAAGACCATCATTAAGTCAGGGGCCTGGGAAACGGAACAGTGCTATGGGCTGGGGCCTGCAGGTGCCATATGTTATTAGCTTATAATATTTCTTAAACATTATAATTATTACCGACTGTTGGCGCGAAATAACGTTATTATAATATGCTTGCAAATACAATACTGATACCAGTCGACTGTTTATACCGAAAGACTCATGATAAAATGGTAATATTTAGCTAATAACAAGCTAGCTTAATAGCTTAAATTAACGCTATGCGGTTAAATGTCCGTTAGGTTTGTAGCAACAAAGACCCTTTTTTTTCTTTTCTTACTGTGACCGCTAAAGGATATATAAGTTATATATGTATGTGTGTGTGGCCTTTTGTTGTTCCCTTTGTCGTGACTGGGTTCAGCCCGTGTGTTTGCCTTCGTGTGTATGTGTGAGATGGCTGTGGTTCTGATTTTTCCTAATTGTGGTCTTGTGACGCCTCCATTAGATGCAGAGAAAGTAAACAAAGGCTGCCAGGCTCCAGAGCTGTGTAAGCACAGTGCCAATTAAAGGAAGCCCTTTTTTTAAAATCATATCCCTCGTGCTATAGACCTGTCTTTTAGGCCACATTTCTAGGGATGAAACTAAGATATTTCTTTTGGTATTTGGTAATACTTCTACTGGACAGAGTACCTCAAGATGCCATGCAATATTCCCAGAAAAGTCCCCAGTGTTTCTGTCGTTGCTGTTTACATTCCTCTCGATACATAAAAAATATGAAAATGGTATTGTACAGTGACAACAAATGGATGACATTAAATGCAATTTGACATCACATTGTCAACTTCGTTTGGACAATACTTTTCCACTCCTACATAAGAAAGGGAACTTGTTGATAATAAGGGGAAGTTTCCTCAGATTCCTTGTCATCCATGACACTTAAGAATTGGCATTTACGAAATCAGTTTAACAGGAGCTGATGCCAGCAGCCCTGAATGGGTTCACAAAATTGATCATTTACTTAGTTCTGTCCTTTATGTAGTCTACAAAGGTATTGTTTTGGGTTAATAACTTCCAACGGTGAAGTGGCTTATTTGTTATTGTACATTGTTTAATGCTGCCTATAGTAACGCATATGTTAGTGAACTGACGACGCCTGTTTACTTTTGTCAGTAATACCATTTTTCAGAGAGACTTCTCAACTGCACTTTCTGTACGTGATACTATCTCCGTGATACTATTGTGGAAACATTGTCCAGACTCATTAATTTGGCAAACAAATGACAAACAAATTAACACACGCACACTGTGCAAGCCTTCCTAGGAAAGACGAGACCTGTAAATCAAATCCCATCTCATCAGAACATAATCTGATATCAAAGGCCGGTGCAGATTTATGTGGGTACAATAAAGCCAAGGTCACCCACAAGGTGAACTTGATTACTGATTATTTGTCAGGTCCCTTTGAAAGAAGCTCCTCTCAGCCGTCAGCCGGTAATGTAACACTCTTTATGGTCACAAATGACTTGTGAGGTGGAGCAAAGATTCGACAGCCATCAACGCTTCCCTGTTAACAGGGAGAGAGCTGGCGATTGTGTTATTTCACTACTCCTCGCTGCCTCAAGGTACAATAAAAACAAACCATCAGGGATCAGTCTGTTCCCCCTGGAGCATGGTAACCATAGTTACAGAGGCCTTGCCATCTGTCAGGCGGTAAAATGTCAAGACGTCTTTTTGAAAAGCGCTGCACAGAGAACTGCTGACGTTAAAGCAGGAGGTACTCCATTAACAGTTCTTTTCAGTTCTTTTCTTCTATGAAATGTACTCTGTTCTGTTTAATATGACCCAAGAGTTATCTTTAAACCATGTTCTTAATAGTATTACCAAATTAGGTAATCAAAGAGAGTTGTTATACTTTGAACCCAATAAATACAATGTTGTTTTTCCAAATTGGCAACCGTTTTATTGTCTACCAATTGGAGAAATTTACAGCTACGGCATTGCTTTGTCATAGGCGGAGGATTGGATGTGCATGGAGAAGCTGAGCAGAACGGAGTTGGAGTGCTATTTAGGTGTTTACAGTGTACATATACAACGTGACAAAGGAATCCAGTGGAACGTTAACCTTTAGACGCAAAGCTGGTCCCAAACAGTTATTGGCCTTAGAGATAAAGAAAACAGTTCCTGGATCGGCAACAGCATCAAAACCTCTGCCGCGTTGTGTTGGTCTCACACATCACACACGGAAACTATGAATGTGTGATGTTGTTGTGTTTCTGAGTAAAGAGAAAAGTGTGAAGATACAAGCAGAGCCGTTTGATCACTGTAACGTCTCTCTCTCTTTCCCATGGTTCATTTGATTAGCCTCGCCCTGCGGTCTGTGAAGCTGACGTGTGGAAACAGTGCTTATCTCTGGCTGTGACCGGTGATTGACCGTTGTCTCAAAAGACACACGCAACATGCAAACAGTGATATGCTGGGCTTGTCTCTCCCGTGATCGTTCACCATGTGAGACTGAGAAGGCATGAGACTGCAGGAGATGAGTTAAGGGGTTAGGGAGCAACTAGGAGCTCTGCCCTGTTGTGGGAAACAGTTGCATCATTTGTGTGCTGGTCTGAAAATGTTGTGTTCTTATGGCCGGACTCGGAGGAATTTAGTGTCTAATGGGACTCTCGCGGCTGAAACACACACACACACACACACACACACACACACACACACACACACACACACACACTCTCCGCGGTCGATACAATACCGCATTGTTCTGGTTTTGCAATAGAATTTGGATGCATTCACATGATGTTAACTGCAAACTAGTACGATTATGGACTGTTTAAGCATCATAGTTCGATATGTAATAAACCCAAAATGTGTATACTGTTATTGTATTACAAACTTACTATCTCTCTACTAACTGTAAATAGTTTTTTTTATTTACCTTTTTATAACACACTAATGTATATTATGGTATTTAAATTATGAAGAATTTGTATTGTACGTTATCTATGATATTCCTTTTTACAGGCATGTCAGCATAGAAGTAGAAAAACAAGTTTTACTAATTTCTAACATAGGACTTGTTGAGTATTGACTTGTGTTATTTTCTACTCCCAGTTTTGATATCAGGGCTGTCATTGGTGTTCACACGATAATACACCCACGCCCTCTGCCTGTCTCTTTACTGTCGTGTTTTCTGAGCAGACAAAGTAAAATTCACTCCTATTTTCTTGCTCTTCAGGTGACCGTTTGTCCCCAAGATGAATTTTGAGCAGCCCCCTCCGTACCCAGGCAATGGCCCCACCGCTCCAGGCTACCCAGCCCAAGGCCCGCCTCCACAGGGCTACCCAGCTCAGGGTTACCCCCCACAGGGATACCCTGTGAACATGGAGCAGCCTAATGCAGCGTACCCCAACTACCCTGCAGGACAAATGGGCCCTGGAGGTCCTTACCCGGGCCCAGGGCAGCCTCAGTATGGGTACCCTGGACAACCGCAACCACAGTTTGGCTGGCAGGGGGGACCCCCTCCTGGGCCAATGTACGGGGAAGCTCCCAAAAACACAGGTGAGTGGGAACACACGATGAAGATTGATGCAAATATCCAGGGTATTCATTATGTTGTCAAAACAAAAGATGTGTTTTGACAAAAATAGTCTGACAGTAGAACTAGAAGAGGCTCAAATACTTTCCTTTCGACCAAATGTTTTGACTGAGAGTCTCAACGGGCCGCTACGACCAGGAAGGAGAGGTGAGCTTATCTGTTTACTGAGGGCCGATCACCAATAGCTGCGTGAGCTATTCCAATGTTATTCCAGACAACACTAACTTTGGGCTTGATCGAGTGTGATAAGAGTTTAGTAGAAATACACGTACAATACATATATACATGCATACAATATGTATGTACATGTATACAATGCACAAGGATAGAAATACACATTTTTAGTAGGTATTAATTACTTTAGGTATTAATGAATGAAAATGGCATTTATTCCTTTTTTATCACATTAGCGTTTAGCTGTGCCGTCTACATTATTTGATATTGGTGGGAGTCTCATGTATTTGAGGATCTGTGGGAAATGTCTGTGATACAAGAACATTGATTCAGAAAGTGGAAAGTATTGAGAGGATCATTTGAATTTGATGTGAACAGTTTTGCACTGTTCACATCAGGAAAGAGACGACTACGGTCACGTGACCCTCATCTTGCAGGTCGTAGCGCTCTGCGTCCAGGCCTTTTGTTAACAGAAGGAATAAGGAAAAAGCACAGCTGGATAATGCCATTAAGCTGCGTTTGGTTTCACGCTCCTGCTATTGTTCATGCTGGCTCATTGTCACACTGTCACAGCTTAATGGGACACTTGAATAAAACGGAGACAACATAATGTTATTTAACGTTGACAACAAGGGAGAATGTCAACTGTTAAAAGGTCCTATTATTTTCATTTTCAATTCATCTGACATTTATAGTCCAGATGAATTGATTTCGTTTGAAAGTGGTGAAAATTGCCCGTCGCAGTTTCTCACAGACCAAGAAGAAGCTGGAACCATCAAATGTTTGACTTTGCTGCTACGCCCTGTTTAATTGATTAGTACAACAGTTTCCCGTTTGACTAATTGATTGAGCTGTTTCAGCAGATAGGCCCAAAAAAAACAAAACCGCAAAAGAAGTCAGCCTGCAGAGCGAGTCATTAAGGATTCAGAAGTGTGAAGTCAAGCCGGTTTAAGATAAAAGGTGTGCCAGCGCAGTAGCACCTCCCGACTGAGCCTCCAGAATGGAGCACAAGCCGTGAAACAAAAAGCACACATTTCACGGTCATAAAATATTCAAAGTGAATATGTAAAGCGACGCTTCCAGAGAGCACCTTTAACACCTCTTTGTGTTAAGGAGAGCGGTGAGGTGTTACTGCTCATGTAGCTGATCACGATAAGCCTCTTCTGGCGGATCAAAAGCGCAGCGCTCCGCTTGTCGAGGCCCTCGCTCTGAATTATCTTGATAGGAGACGCTCATTATTAAATATTGGCCAATCATTAACCAGTCATTTCATTATCCGAGCCCAGTGTGGTGAGCCGGCTTCACTTTAATCTATTGGCCAGGGCCCGGTCACCTTGGTAACACGCCGGCCCCATGTCATGAGTCACTGCACCTGGTCGCTGTGTGCTGGACGCCCGCTCCGCTCCACATGAATGATTAATCGCAGACACAAGGAACGGGAGATGTTTTCATTCAGGGCCTGTTTGACTAGTTTTTTTTTTTTCAATGTGTGTGTGGAACAGATGGGGAAACTCCACATATGTGAAACATAATCCTGTCACATGACTCATTTAGACGTATTGACTGAAGGTGAAGTAAAGCCACTGCTGTACTGGTCTGGTTGAGGCGCGGCGCTCCGAAAGCTCCTTTTGTTTTTTCACCGGTTTGATGCTTCACATCGGCGCTCGTGTTACTCAACTGTCGCGGCTCTGGGCTGCCATGGCATTACCATGGCGATGCGCCTCCCCGTGATGAACGCAATTAGAGGGAAATCATAGTGGCCCCGGTTACACTTCAGCTTCCCGCTGAAGACTTTGACGGTGAATCATCTCCACTGTTTCGATGCGATTGGAGAAAATGAATCACTAATTGCTTTTTTTCTTTTTTTAAATTGTCTCCCTTTCTTCTGCCCTCTTCTCTGTTTCACCTTGTTGACCCCTTCCTCTCCTCCCGCCCTTCTCTCTCTCTCTCTCTCCCTCTCTCTCTCCAGTGTACGTGGTGGAGGACAGGAGAAGGGACGACTCGGGAGACACTTGCCTGACGGCCTGCTGGACGGCTCTGTGTTGCTGCTGTCTCTGGGACATGCTGACATAACTATTCCTCCAACAGTTCTGCCCCCCTGATTTCTGTGCCTCGAGCCCCATCACCCCCTCTCCCCTCATCTGCCTTAGACCTTGCACTCCTTTTAAAAACCACCCCTCCGTTTTCCCTCCTCTGCCCGTCTATAAATGAAAGCCTCGATTCCCATATGGAAGTCTCTGTCTGCTGCCACTTGCTCGACCTTGATGTGAAACCCTCAGCACTCACCGGCCGACCCCGTCCATGGGCAGCTTGTACCTAGCTTCTAAACATAACCTCCTCGCTATAATCTCACACACACACTAAGATAGATACACATAACACATATGGTATACTTGGATCTCAGGCTCATCTAGTGTGAGGCTCTCTTGGCACTTTATGACGATTACCTCTGTAAGATACTACTCCTGCCTGCCCTGTCAATCATCTCCAGCCCTCCCTAACCCCGCCCTTCAGCTTCGCCGATGGCAACCCCTTTACCCTGGACTCCCCCCGCCTATTCACCCCCGACGGGCACCAAGACCGCGGCTGTTGGTGAGCCACAGGGCGCTCTTAAGAAGCTAATGCCTGAAATGTATCCCTTTCATTTGCACAGAAGCCGTTTTTGCCGACGTACGTCTTCAGGTGGATACACATGAATGCATTTTTAAAGATGACAGTGATTTATGTTTGATTACTGTTAACAGTCGATGGTCACAATGTTTTTTTTTTTTTTTTCACGATCTTAATATGAAAAAAATATTAGTTTTTATTACATACCTTGGAAATAAAACAGAAAATGTGAAGGAAAAAAAAAAAGTTCGGAGAAAATAAATAAAGTGATTGCTTAACAGAAGAAACCAAATGACCTGTCAGATGCCTTTTTCTTTTTTGTTTGTTGCTTTGGATGATACATTTGCATTAAAATAAAGTATTCCCATAAAATGGAAGGCTTTGCCATTTGTGTATATTGGTTGTTGTATGCGTGTGTGGGAGGTTAAAGGAGAATGGAGAGTATAGATCAGCACCCTGTAGCCGCCGGGGCCCGACGGATTCATTCAACTATTTATAACTCAGCTGCTGGTGCAGGATGCTGGTGGAGACACAGCTCGCACGTTTCACTGAAGTGAAACCAAAGAACTGGAGAGACGGCGTTAAAGGAAAATGACGATGGAATAAATTAAAGGAGGTGTCACGGCCTCCTAATGCGTGGTGGTGGAAAGAAACTAAGTATATTTACTCTAGCATTTGATAGTTTTGTGGTATCTGTACTTTACTTGATTATTTTAAGTTTTTTTTGTTACTCCACTATAATTGACAGAGACAGTTACTAGTTACATTTCAGATTACAGTTTAATATACAAAAGAAAAGGATCAGTTTATAAAATATGCATTGTTGTAGATTAAACTACCGAAGATGAAGAACACTGTTAACACTGATGGGGGAGGGGCTTTGCAGCCTTCCACAGACTTTGATTTCAGGGTCCAGTATGGTGCATGCTGGGTCGCTGTCTCTCACTGGAACACTGTTAGTGGCATCACTACTCCTACAAGTCAAAATGTCTGCTGTGAGAAAGGCCCGTCTTGTCTCTGCAGGCGGTTCCTTCCACCTCACGTCTTGGTCTTTGCTCTGAAATGTGTCGTCGGCCGTGAGACCTTATATAGAGAATAAAACAAAAATCCAGTTTTCGCCTTGCCTTTATGGGTTATTGAGTGTAACTTGATGAGGGGGAAAATTCAATTTAAATGATTTTTTGCCCGAGCTTGCAGCAGAACAAAAGGTGAAGAGGTCTGAATACATTGTGAATGTACTGTAGCCATGTGAGCCATTGTTATTATACAATATTGATTATAGATGTGTTAAGCTCCTCTAACACTGCTGAAAGGACACGAGTGGAGTCAAATTATTCCAGCAAAAAAACTAAACATCAATCCGTAAGCACTTGGAGTTAACAGGCCTTATTGTAATGGCTACTTAAACGGCACATTAAAATCGATGAACAGTCAGCGTAAAAAAAACAAAATTGCCCCCCTATGAAGTAGTACAGTAGCTGTGTGTGGTTGTTTACTGGCATCAAGACATCAGGATCATTTGTGTATTAACGTTTTTAAAAACAAGAATATGTGGAACAAGAAATGTAGCTATTCAGCGAGGTTGATGCACGATTAACGAAGAAGGCAAACAAAGCAGCTTGTTTTAATCAGTGGAGCGAGCAAACACTGCAAAGATTGCTTTGAAATGCAACTAATGTTAATGCCAGAGCTATTCTGGTCTGGTGGAAGTTGCTCCTGTAAAAAGAACATCAGTCGTCTTCAAACACGCACATGCACACAAAAAAGAAAAATGAGATGAAAGTGAACTAGACGCTGCTCAGTTGAAGTAAACAATTATGTTTTATTGATAAGGTTCTCAGAAGAGTCTCGTTTCAGTGAATGTATAAGAATCATCCTTTTGATAATACTGATTTGGTACATTATGACATCCAGCACGAGTCTCTTCACAGTGAGAGGGATCCATTACTGCTACCGCTGTTGGGATCTAGGACAGAAATTATCTCTGCTTCCAAACCAAAAAACAGTCAAAAACAACAAACGGGGGATTGATATTGTAGATATGGAATATTAGAGTGCCACAAAACTCTAGAGTAGTAAGACCAGCTAAAGATTTTGCACATTACAAGCCACTTCCTCTTAGAAATATAAAACTCGATATTCTGGACAATATTCTACTGTGCTGCATAAAGGTAAATCTATACACTGTACATCGAAATATAGCTCGAAAAAACAGATTTCACAGTTTTAAAGACTTTATTTAAAGTATAAACCGTTTTTTTTTTTTTTTAAACACTTTATTACATAAATTATTCTTTTTGAGAGTGACTATTATTTGCCCTGGCAGCAAACTGAAATTAATACAAAAACAAAAAATCTTACATATTTTACAAAAGAAAATAAACTCGTCCATTAATGTCCATTTGGAATAGAACTGGTGACTCATTCATGATTGTCATATAGTACTAAGAATAAATAAATAAAAAAAGAATAAAATAAATAACTAACTTAGCATGTTTTCCGGACTCTGTGAGCGGTGTGTTTGATCGTTCTGTACAGAAGTGCCTTGGTGAAAGTCTCACAATTCTACCGCGACTGAAACGTACAAAACTACGGCATCTACGATATACGCAACATCCTGAAATTTAGTGTAGTCGGACACATATGTAGGAATATGATTTCTTCACGCCGCTTCAAAATAAACAATGCTGTGTGATACCACTGTCCACAAATATAGCCATTTTTTTGTTCACTTTGTTTTTTTAAAAAGTTTATTCTCCAGTCCGTCAACAGCTCGGACTCGTTCGAGGATGCCGCTAGCTCGTGTGTGTGATGCCTGGTTGGGTGTGCGCCGCCTCAGCAGCAGAGGACTGGTCCGTGGGAGACGATGGGAGGCCTGAGACAGGGAGACGACTCGTAGTATTGGACGACCTTTGACATCGCCTTGTGTGTCGCTGTTTATGATGTCCTCCGTTGATGTGTAGTAGTCGCGGCTGCGCTCTGGAGAGGCTCCGCCTCCGCTTTGGTCCCTGTGCCTTCAGTGTCCGTTAGAGACAGTAAAGCCTTCGGCGCGGTTACGACCCCTCAGTCGCTGCCGTTGGCCGCTCTTCAGTGTGACCCAAGAAATATGGGCGAAAAATATCACTATCTTTTTTAAAAAGGGGAATCTTCTTATTCATTAAGCAACAGTTCTCAAAGTTCTTCAGTGCTTTTTCAGTAGTTCAACGTTTTTTCCAAAAAAAAAAGAAGAAGGAAAAAAAATGAATCGCTTGACTAAACTTTTACATTTTCTTTGCCTGTGGCAGTAAAATGAACAATAATCTATTATTTTTTCTGATAAGTCATTCTTTTCAAAAGTCCCTGCAGCGTTCCGTGAGTAACCCCGTGTGTTGGTTCATTCTCCGTGGGTTTCGAGAGGAGTCGGGTCGAGGAGGCCGGGTTAGGATAAAAGGAGCAGGATCCAGAGAAGTGAAAGTGGGGAGAGAGGGAAGAGTCCGCCCTTCAAAACAGTTTCAGGTGGGCTGTTACCTCTTGCCCATCTCGTTCTGTCTGAGGAACTGGATGTTGTTGCTGCTGTCAGCCAGTTCTGGATACTGCTCCACGGGCAGTACGTAGTACCCGTCGTAGCCTTGTACTCTACCTGTCGTTAGGAGCTGCTGTCTCTCCCCCTCCGTCCACAGGCGGCTACCTCCCTTCCCATCCCTGGCCCTCTGCTGTTCCTTGGCCCAGGCCCCGGCCAAGGCCCTCTGCCTGGCCAGCTCCAACAGTCTTACCTTCTCTTCATCCACCACGTCGGCTGTGAGCCCGTACCGAACGCTCAGCACCAACGCCGGGACCGCAAACTCCACGGTCACGCCTCTCCTCGAGCGGCCGCTCACCGTCACGTTGATGCCGCTCTCCAGTGACTTGCGCCCGTTGGTGAGCCCCAGGGCCAAGAGGTCGCTGTCGGCCGAGCCGACCTTCACGAAGTAGTGGCAGTCCTTCCCTTCCTGGGTGTAATGGGTGCCTTCCAGGTACTGGGCGCCATTGAGCACCAGAGCCACTTTGCGGCTGTCGTCGCTGGCCAAAGCCGACACGCCAGACACCACGCGGCCCTCCTTCAGGGCCAGCATCACTCCACGGCCTATTATGGGGGTGCTGGTGCCGAACCAGTGGCCGGGCTTGTCCTTGCGCCTCCGGCGTTCCTTGTTGAGGCGCCGGCCCTCCAGGGCCATGAAGGCCTGGTTGTGACGCTCTGCTGCCTGCTGCACACCGGTGATGAGCTGCGGGAGAAAATAAAAGATTGCTGTGAAAGGTGACCGGCATGTGTATTAACAGAATCACTATCTTGGGGTTCACATTTATATACGATTCTGTCGACGGCAACATGTTCAGCGTACCTGTCCGTTCTCACAGTGCTGCGTGGCCTGCAGCTCGTACGGCGGCTCCACAAAGTAGAGCGAGTGTCGGGGGAACCCGGGGATTATGTTACTGAGCTGGAAGCCAAACATCACCAGCCAGCTCTTCACATCTACAGCAGACAGGAGGGGAATTAATTAGCCGAGTCACTAAGTTAAACACGGTAGCAAACAAATCATTTCTTTTATCATAAGGAATAAGTCGACGCGTATTTGCTTGTGCGGCACATCTGGTGTTATGCAAAGCTATCAGCTACGGTGCCATCTGCGGTACATTTCTTACTCGCAGAAGCTACGTTTTCCACGACAATCTGTTTCTTCGGCACAATAGAGATATCAGAGACAATGTCAGGACACGACAAGCAAAATTCAGCTTGTTCTGGAGATGTGATTGAATTTAGCAGTCAGACTATTCTGCTTTTCCCACATCACATTGTTGAAAGAAAATGGGTTTTTAAACGGCTCGATTTTGTAGAAACAGTTACGCAACAGCATTCCCCGGTCACACGTTAATCCGTATCACTCCGCTTACCTGTGACGTAATTTTTGACGTCCAGCATGTCACTGAGGGGGTTGTTGTTCTTGAACATGTACAGATTAAACGGAGAGGGGTCCTTCCCTATCTTGGGCCACATGCTGTAGTCGGGCGATGTCCAGCGTCCGGCCAGGACGTCGTAGTCCCGCTGGGTGAAGTGGACCAGCTTAGTCAAGGAGTCGTAGAGGCCGCCGTGGAAGCCGACCACCAGCTGGAACTCCGGGTTGGAGTCCAGGTACACCTCTCCGTAGGCTGTGTACTGCACCTGGGTGACACGAGCACAGTCCGTTTACTTAAGAAGCCTTTCCCCATATGTGTCTTTACCACATCGCTCTATTTTCGCAGCACTTAATTGATTGCAAACAAAGTGTCAAAGTTTCCTGTTACCTGTTTGATCATTTGTCCATTGCTGCTGAAGACAGCCAGCGGTGTGCCAGTGTTGTCAGAAGCTATATAGTATTCCTCTCCACTGCTCACCTCCATGGCGAACAAATGTCCCTGATCACATGACAGACAGACATACAGGACGTTTAAATCATGCTCTCGGATAAAGTTGTATTGCTCTAAGCAACAATATTGACCAGTATTCAGGTGGAACAGAAAAAACATCATTCAATATATGCTGATTTGTCGAAATGAATGAATATATACTTTATTAATTAAGGGGAAATTTGTTGTCGGAGTAGCAGCAACTTACAGACACAAAATTAAATATAAAACAACAGGGATGAAAGATCTATACAGCGCAGAGAGTATTAATTTAAAGTTCATCTCCCCATGCCTACCTGTAGGTCGTAGTAGAGCGACGAGATCTCCGAGCTGGAGTGGTTGAAGATGTGCGTGAACCTGGCCGGGTGGTTGAGGTCGGCGTAGAAGAACTGAAGGTGCTGTCCCACGCTGTTCCTCGTGGACACCCTGCGGCCCAGCCCGTCGTAGTGGTACACCACGCTCCAGCCGCTGGGGCCTCGGTTGTAGGCCCTCAGCAGCTGACCTTTGGAGTTGTAGTCGAAGACGTCGGAGCCGCGCTGGCTGAGGAAGCCGTCTTCGTCCAGGCGGTACTGGACGTCTCCCAGGCGCGTGATGCGGTCCCTGAGGTCGTAGCGGAGAGGCAGGATGCGGGCGCTGTTCCCGGGGTTGAGCAGGTGGAGGTTACCGTTCAGGTCGTAGCTGTAGCGCCAGGTGGACCAGTCATTCACCTGGACGAAACAAGGAGGTCAGGTCTCACAGGCAGTTCAGAGTGTGGCGTCAAAGATAGTTTCTGAGCTATATTAGGTGCCATGAACACTAAAAATCACAGCGACTCTCTCTGAACCCACCTTGACGCCGCTCAGCTGTCCGTCTCCGTCATAATCATAGCGGTACTGAGTGGTGTTGGCGTAGGGCCCAATTTTGAGCTCTCTCTTCACCACCCGTCCCATGCTGTCGTACTGCACCGTCATCCAGTACATCAGCGAACGGAAGATCTCGTACTGGACCTCCTTGATGCGACCGTGGGTGTCGAAATGCTTGCTCAGCGTCATCACGGCGGTGGTGATGATCTGATTAATGTCGTAGTAAATGACCCCGAACTTTCCAAAGTGCTCCACCTGTAGAAGGGATGGAAAGGTTGAGATAACAATGTGAGTCCTCTGGCAGCCCACAGGAGGTGCATTTCACACACAAAGTTTAAACTATGCGAGTTTTATTATTTTGTCATTGCTCAAAAGCAGACCAGTGGCACATTTCTGCACCTTTCCAGAGATCTCGTCGTATCGGTAGAGGTCAACGGGCAGCGGCGTCTCGCTGATGACCGGCTTCATGCTGGCGATACGGAAGCTGTTGTCATGGTAGGTGTAGTCGAACCTCGCGTTGACCATTCCCTCCTCACTGAAGCGGTAGATCTGCTTGTCGATGAGCGGCCCCATCTTGCGGTAGCGGATGGTGCACGAGAAGCCGCCGCTCTGCAGGTTGACCATCTTCAGCACGCCAGCTGTCTCGTCGTAGCCGAAGGTGACGGCGGTGCTGTCGTACACGATCTCCGACAGCTTTGCCAGCTTGCCGTACTTGTAGAGGACACGGCGGCCGGTGCCCAGGTAGTGCGTGGCCTGAGGTCGGCCGTCCTCGCTGAAGTCGTGGATGATGGAGGCGTTGCTCTCCGGGGGGTTGTAGGTGTTGCGGATGTAGCCGACTGACACGTGTGTGAACATGGTGTGTCGGGCCACGCTGGGCATGGTGACAGCTGTGACCCGACCCGAGGTGTCAAACTCGAAGATGTACTGTCTCTGGCTCTGCAGCAGCAGCACCATGGACTGGAAGCAGAGAGGGAGGCACAATCCGGATTAATATGATAGCATTATCAATGGATGACTTGCCTCCTGTGAAATAGCTCCGGCAGTGATTTGCTCTCACAAATTTGAATCTTCAAAACCGTGAAAATGATGCATTACTCCCCTCAATTCTGCAATTCAAATTAGTATTATTATTGCTTACTTTGTCGAGGTAGCTGTAGCTCCACACCTTCCCGTCCACGAAGGAGCGAGACAGGATGCGTCCCTGCGGGTCAAACTCGGTCTTCTCGCTCATGCTCCCCCTCTGCAGCCCGATGAGCTGTCCGGTGGAAGAGTATGACACGTTGACCACTGCCAGGCTGCTGCTGGGCAGCCACATGGCGGGCCGGCCCTGGGCGTCGTACATGATGCGCAGCGTGAACTTCCGGTGGTCGTCGTAGATCTTCTCTGTGCGCGTGTTGCGGTCGAAATCAATGGAGAGAAGATTGCGGCCATGAGCCTACAGAAAAAGGGGAGAAAGGCGAGGTTAATTTCAGGAAACGTTATTATTATTACTTTCAAACAAGCCTCTCACTGAATGGTCAACTCACTCTGAGCTTCCTCCCAAACACGGTGACCTTGCCCTTGGTCTGCTCCTTGCGCAGACGCCATTCGATGGAGTTGAGGCCGTTGTCGGTGGGCAGCGTGATGTTCCTGCGACCAATCGTAGGGCTGACAGAGCCAGCCAGGATGTGGGGCTCTGTGTGAAAGCTGATGCCCATGCCGTTGGCGTACATCACTCTCAGGGTCCCATTGTTGCACAGCTGGTAGCTGTTCCTCACCTGGTCTGTAGGGGGAGACATACAGGTGAATGGTGAGGAGAAAAGTAGCCACCAGATGACAGAATGCCCATGTTGTAAAGAAAGAAGGAAATTACATTAAAATAGGCTTTAACGGATACCATGATGTGTGTGCATGAGCTCCTGCATGAACATTTACATTTTCTCAAAAAAATAAATGTTAAACCGAGAGGCTCATATCAGTAAGAACCAGATCATGTCCATAAAACATTTATGGCCCGGATTCGTCTTCATACCGACTCTGAAAATAGTCGGTTTAAACTCACTCTCTCTGCAGTCTCCCTATTACTCCAGTTGAATGACTCACTCTCAAACACAAGGGAAACGGATAAGCCCATGCCTAAATGCTGAGACAAAGATTTCCCTCAGATGTCTGAAAACAGGCGTCCTGATCACAATGAAGTGATTGAAAGTAAGATAAAATTGTTTTGGGCTAAAAAATATCTGGCAGATGGGGAGGGGGGGTGGGCTTCATTTTAAAATTGTCATTTACAAAAGGTTAGGGGATCAGATGGTGTCTCCCTTTGAAGCTCCGCCATAAATGACAGTAATCCATAAGGCCAATTTGTAATAAAGCTCCAGGCACATTTTAACAATGCCTCAAACAGACAACTGAAGCTTTTTCCATTGACTTGGCAGCAACAGCCTTTAGATAAATCTCCCCTGCTCTCTCTGTACTGAACGACCTCGTAATAAAACAGAAGCGAGGGAGAGGGAGAGAGAGAGAGAGAGAGAGAGAGAGCGAGAGGAAGAGAGAGAGAGCAAAATGAGAGCTTGAGGGGCCAACGAGAATTCACTGTGGAGGAGTTAATGAAGAGAGCGAGAAAGAGCGGAAAGAGAGGGAGACGGTTAAGTGAGTATGTCAGCAGAGAGCGGTGCAGAAACCCACACAGTGCGGCGGAAACCTTAAATGACTTACAGCTCTGTGAACAACTCTCCCCTTTTTTCCTCCCGCAACGCGCAGGTGGATCACTGAATACTGCTGCAGCGTATTCTCTCGGCGGCCTTTTCAGACTCATATGAACCGCGCTCTGCCTTCGCACTTCTGTCACGCCACTGGTCAAGAAGTGGGAGGAAATTATTCTCCTTCCTCTCCTTCCTCTTTAAACAGACCAAATAAGCTCAGGGATCTTGGGAACCGGTGGAGAGCTGTGTTTGTATGTCCTCGTGTCTCTATCTGTGCGTGTGTGTGTGAGAGAGGAGAAAGCTTGAGGGATGAGGAGGAGTCACTCTGCATGACTTAATGAATTTTGCTGTGATGATATTCAAAAGCAGGATGATCCCAGCTGGGATTAACAACTATATATTGGTAATTTTGCTCGGTGAGAGGGAGCGAGAAAGAGCTGGACGTGGGAAGGGAGGGAGAAAATAATTTCCTAGAGCATGCACATAACTGAGTGAAGATTACAAGGCTTTCAATTAGAGTCGGCCGCATATTCTCCACCACGGAGGGCGGATGTTTGTGAAAACTAAAATGAAGTAGTTCGGTGCAAAGCATTGACAACATATGAACAGACCCGCCTCAACTTTATCTCTGTAATAAAATAATAATATCATATATTGCCCTACGAGCCCAGCATTCGTCCGCCTTCGTGCCACATCATTCGCACTTTGTACAAGTGTTTGGAAACGTGCCATACCTTGCACCACAGTGTACGAGGCCTCCACGGAGGACAGGTTGGTGATGACGGTGACGTCGTCGTCTCTGCTGGAGCTCTCGATGTCGATGTTGATGGAGCGCTCGATCTCGCGGTGGAGGCTCGTCACCATGCCCGTGGGGTACGTGACGTTGGTCAGGCGGCCCTCGCTGTCGTACCTGGGAGGCGGGAAGACGGCAGTCAGGGAAATTGGCAAGGAAAAAGGACACGCTCACATTTGTGCTGCATAGATACACAGATGAGTCTGGCTGTAGTTATGAGAGCTACCACTGGGGGGCAGCAGCTCTCTGCGTGAGGCGTCACAGGAATAATTGGGAGTGCAACGGAACTGATGAACATTAAACTTGTGAAAGTCATTAATTTTTGCATTTCAGATTGCTGTAAAAGTGTTACAAGCCCACACTCAGCCACTCACTGGTAAAACGTGGTCCACCCGGTCTCGTCCGCTTTGGTAGCCAGGAGGCCCGTGTTGCCACTGTAGCCCATCAGAGCCACCTCCTGGCCCAGGGTTGACACGCTCCGCAGCCCTCCGGTGGGGTCCAGTCCCAGTGTCACCACTTGATTCTCGGGCAGCAGCACCAGCCGGAGCAGGCCGGCCCCTCCTCCCTGGCCCTGGGCGTCCCTCCTCACCTTCACCGAATTGTTGCAGTTGTCCACCAGCATGGCCAGCTCTCCGTCCGCGCCGTAGGTGAAGTTGTAAAGCGGCTCCCCGGTCACCAGGCTAATTGTCTGGATGTGAAGCCCCTCCCCGTTGAAGACGTACAGCTCCTGTTCCCTCGGCGACGCCACCTCATACTGCGCGGCTCCTCCTCCGTACCCGGCGCTTGAGACGGCGGGGCCCGGGCGGTTGGCCCGCACGGCTCGGATGCGTATGTTGTTGAGGTCGGCGATGAAGAGCGTCCCGTCCGGGGACACGGCCAAGGAAGTGGGGGAGTTCAAGCCGCCGTCGGGGGCGTAGCCGTCGTCGCCGTAGAAACAGTTGCAGTTGACGTCGTTCTTGCAGTCGCAGTCTGAGGCGACGCCGGCCAGGAGAGAGATCTCTCCGTTAGTGCTCACCTAAGAAAAAGCGCACGGACAGGAAGTGGGAGAGGGGAGACGGTTAATGATGAGATTTGGAGCAAAAAAAAGAGAAGAAGTCACAACTCGATGATAGAAGATGTATCACCGAAAGGTCAATTCATTTTGAGTTATCAAAACAGGGGAATGCCCGAGCTGGAAGTAGTCTCTGGAGATCTGAAGCAATCTGAGAATATCTTTAAAAAAATAACACCCACACAGCCCGACCAGCTGTGCTGTGAGTTTTGCCAACCGATAAGCTGGACCAGCAAATTCACTTCAGAACAACCGCGCGGACGAACAACTGTGCTCAGTATTCCTTGATCTCATACCTGTCTGACTCTGTTGATCTTCTTCTCATCCGTCTCAGCGATGTAGAGGATGCCGGTGTGGGACAGAGCGATAGCCGTGGCGCTCTCCAGAGCCGCATGTATGGCCAGCTTGCTCAGGCTGTAGTCGATACCCGGCACTTGACAATGCATGGGCCGACCCGCGATGATGCTCACCTGGAGGCAACAACAGAGAACGTCACATCCGCGGTCAGACAACGTTACGAACGTGGAGAGATGTTCAGCCGCGAGGGCTGCTAGGTATAACGGTACAGACGAAACTTCGGATAATGAAGCAAGACCCCAGAAAATGGAATATTGCAAGAGCTAATTGCCCCTGAGAGATCCTAATTGGGACAAAATCCTGTCAAAGGCACCCGAAAGGCGATCCAGCCTTGTGGTACCGACCTGGTGGTTCTCAGTGATGCGTAGGATGACATTGTTTTCCAGGACATAGAGAGAGTTGTCCATGGGGTTCACCGCTAGGTCCGTGGGCCACTCGAGACGCACCTAGTAAGCAGAAACAAAAGTTAATATAATATCTATGCTGAGGGAGGCGATCTGAAAGGATGCCAAGGTTCAGACAAGTCTCCTCCTCATTTTTTTAAGTGACTGCGGTCCTCACTCCCTTCTGATCCATTCATTTATCCATGGACTCTTTAATCACTCCCTAAATCAGTCCCTCCCTGACCTCCTGGCTGGCGCGTGTCCACACAGCCGCCCCAGCTCAGCACACTCACGGGGCCGCTCCATCATTATCTATCACCCGCCCGGCACCTCCCTCCCAAACCGTCGTACCTGGCTGACGTCCATGCTGGAGTCGCAGCTCAGCGGCCGGACGGCCGTCAGGTCGTTGGCCCCCAGCAGAGTGGAGATGATGCCGTTCTGGTCCACCTTGCGGATCATGGTGGCATCCACGAAGTACATCAGCCCGTTCTTATCCACCGCGATGCCTGTCAAAGCGGAGATGAACACCGTGAGTGACGACTCATAACTCAAAAGCGCGGCGTGACCCGTGAACGTTTTAAGTCAATTAAACTTCAAATCTTTCCACCGGCTGGAAACGGATAGCGGTCCTGACAGCTGAATTGCTCGATGCTTCATCGAATGAGAGGGAACAAAGTGATGGAGGGGGCACTGAACTGTTAGATAAGTGTTAGTTTTGGGATGAGTCATCGGGATGCGGATCTGAGCTCATGCTCCTCCCAGAGGGCGATCGTAGACTGCAAGCAGATTCTTCAGCAAGCCTAGTGATCTGTCGCACTCGACTTCCTGCCTCGGTTTCCCCTCGCTGCTCCTTCCCCCGCACCTTTTCCATTTTCCATTTGTTTCTGCGTTTCACTTTTTTTTTTGCGTTTACCAGTGGTGCTGTGTCAGCCTCGTCGGCCTAACAGGCAGCCGGCATTCAGACAGGTGTGTTTGTTCGAGCCAACTGTGCCCCCCGAAATAAATCCGAGGCGCACCGAGATACACAACAACAGATGGAGGATGCAGCGAAGGGCACGCTGTAAATGAGAGAGAGAGGGGAGGAGAGAAAGACGGAGAAGGAACAGGCAGTGTGGGCAAGCTGGTGTGTGCTGGCTGACTTTGCCTGTGACAGGTAAGAGGGAATCAGTGGCTCATTGTCTTCTCCTCACACTCACACGCATACACATTCTGTATGTATACGGACAGCACCAGTGTGTGCAGTCACACACACGCGCTCGTGTCACTGACGGGAAATGTGACAGCGTGACATCCTTGACAGTTTGGTGCCACAATGTTCTCAGATCCAATGATCCACAAAAAACATTCCATTAATAAGTTCAACATTAACCTGGTTTATAACCTCCTTCTGTGTCTGTCCTGCTTTAGTTGAGTCACGCGATCGGCACATTGAGAAAACAAATTATAAAAAGGAACACTTAAGGCTCAATCTACATTTCTTGAAATCAGCTGTTTTCATAGTTTGAATATGACAATCTAAAGAATCACTTGCATGCAACACACCTATGATTCTGTAATCGCTACTAAATATATAGGTTATTGGCCGTACTGGCCTTATCGCGCCTCCCTTAAGCTGCAACTAACGATTAGTTTAATTATAAATTAAGTCAATACAATGTCACAATTTCCCACACCCCATGGGGAAATCTTTAAATGCCGAACAACAGTACAAAAACCGAAGGTTTTCCAATTTATAATGATATAAAACAGCAGCGAACCCTCACATTCGGAGAAGGCCAATGTTTTCGCATGACGATTGACTAAAACGATTATTCAATTCAACGATTATTTTTTGCCTCACCTTTGGGGCTCATAAGAGTGGCTTCAGTGGCTTTGCCGCCATCACCACAGCGCTCATCAAAGGGCAGGCACTGCTCCCCTGTCCCGGCCACCACCTCCGCATTGTCTGGCAGCAGGCGGCCTCCCGTTAACGAGTGAACGCGGTAGATTCTGCGGGAGTTGGTGTCGGAGATGAACAAAGCCCCAGACACTGGGTCCACTGCCAGGAAGTACTTGTGCGTCGGGTTGTTACTGAGGTGAGGGGAAACAAACAATTATCATGGCAGCGAATAGCTTTGTTTTTACATTTGTTGTCGCTATTGTTGCTGGAATGTGCAGAAGAAGCTTTTAATTCATTGTCACAAGGATCTCACCTGTGTCTGAAATCTTTATTCCTTTAAGGGGGAAAGTGGGAGAAAAACACAAGAAAACAAACGTTAATTCACACAGTCTGCGCAGTGCAACACAACGCCATTTAACCATGGGTAAACACACCCTGGAGAAAAGGTCTGTACCACAGTTTATACTTCTACCTCGATCCTGCCATCCCCAGTGTCTCACCTTATTTGTTCTGTTTCAAGGGAGGATGAAATGCGACATGCACTGAAAACATCTATTCTTTCCCCCTCGCCTTGTCCTGCCATCTTACTTTAATCAAACCAGCACTTTTCCTGAAACCCTTGAATCCCAATCTGCTTTCTAATTGATCATTATTTTTACCTTAATTCCAGGATGCCAGTTGTGTTCATAGATGGGTAGACCCTGCGCACAAAGTTGAGGTCCCCGACATAGAGGCTGCCATCGATGCCCATTGCCAAGGCGACCGGCGCCAGCAGCTTGTTTCCGTCTGCCAGGCCGTTGCAGCTCGGGCAGGAGATGCTGCGCCTGCGTCCGTTTCCCATGGTGCTGGTGATCACCGGGGGCTGCTCCGTCACAAATATGTTCTCACCACTTCCCTTGTGAAGGATGCCTGGGCAGGAGAGAAGCACAGGCGGATTCAGGATCATTATTTCAGTTAGAGACAATGAATTACGATAACCTTGGTGTGATCTCTAGAAATCTGTAGAAGTCTTCACAAGTCTCGTCATCCCCTCGCCGGTCTCCGGTCTAACCATGCAAACGATATGCAAGCGTAACTGTTGACGTTTTTGCTCAACAAATAATAGCATTGCTATTAATGTTTCTCAAAGGGGGCTACCGGTAAAAGCAGGAAAGCTACGAGACGTTATCTTGCTAACATCTCGTAAGTGTGGTTTATTTGGGGACATAACATAGGCTACTGTGGGCCGCAGTCTCCGCCAACAACAGTCAACACTTTTGATCTCATAATTTCGACTTTATTATCTAATAATTATGACTTTTTTTGTGTGTGGTGGACACAGGCTTCCATACATTTGAGCATGTTGGCACACTGATGTTAGCATTTAGCTGCTGTCAGTCTTGTTAATAAGTTCATCTCCCAACATATATTTTCCTATTAAGAAAACCTGCACAAGGATGCACCAGTTACTTCTTGTTACTTGTTACTTTCGGAAGGCCAACGCGTAACATTGCATCACTCTGAGAAGAACCATTTCTCCTACCGTACATGCGCTACCCCCCACTTCTACAAATACCGCTATGCACCACTGGTACTCCAGTTGCGTTCATTCCATTAGCACATTGATTGTCACAGCAGGTGAGCACCGCTGCATCAGCCCATTTATACTTCCATTCCTTTTAGCAAGACTGCACAGAGTGTAGGTAATGGAATAGTAGTTCATGCAACGAGAATGACCGCTGGCTCACCGCCACAGAGATCCAGAATAACTTTCTGGAAAACGTATCTTGCCTCCTGTTCTATTAGTTGCTGCTGATTGGCAGGTGCCATGTTTACTCAGTAGAGTGAGAGAACACAAGCTCTTCTTGTAAACCTGCTGGGAGTGGCTGAATATAAACTAGGAGGAAATAGGTACATACCACTGCGTGTGTTCAGTATATGATGCTTGTCGAGTGACCAGCCGCCCAGACTGGTGGGATCCAGTTCGTAGCCCTGCAGAGTGGCTATCCTCTTCTCCCAGAGGATGAGACTGGCACAGGACTCGTATTCATAGCCCACGGACACTACATATAGGAGAGGGTAGAGGCGAGAGAAAGAGAGGAAAAGGAGGTGAGAGAAGTGGAAACTGAGACGACACGAACATGAAAGAAGCAACACAGGAAGGGAGGCTGTGCAGAACTTAATCTGAGCATAACCTCCCGAAGTTCATTTAAGTTGTGAAACGTGTGATACACAGAGCAGCTAGTTATCACCTGTACCAAAAACCTGCACTCACACCTGACTAACACGCTCACGTGCTGCTAAATCAATTAAAAAACCTTGTTAATTGGAGAGATAACCCAGTGGGCCTATAAAGACACGAGCCGCACCGGTTGCCATGGTAAAAAAACCTCTGCCGCTGCTCCAATCGCGTGCACATGTGCTGACAGTCTGATCTAACTAAATGTACAAATAAGCAAAAAGAGTGAAGATAAAAGGAGTGTGTGTGTGTGTGTGTGTGTGTGTGTGTGTGTGTTCTCGTGTTGCAACTTGCTAAAAGGAAAAGTGTGTTAACACGTCAACTCCCACTTGAGTCACCGCGAGTCTGCTGTTGCCGGCACCTTCTCAGCTTCGCTACATACAATAATATAGTGTACCTGCATCTGTATCCGCACTTAGCAGAACGTAACCTAATCGTAAACCATGTATATGCTTTATAATCTTTGAGAAATGTCACATTACGCTTGCTCTCGGGAAGTAGGGGACCTTTGAGTGACTGTAATGTCTCAAACAGGATGCCCCTCATGATTTCCGTCCACGCTGAAGCCCCCAGATGTCTGCCGCATCTGTGGCCTGACAGCCGTGTTTGGCTGACAGCGTCTGTGAGCGACTGTGACAGCGGAATGTAATAGCACCGCGGCTCCCCTGGACTCCTGCTCGCTGCTCCAGTGGCTAACTGCTAACTCACCCTGATGGCTAATAACCCTTCACCACAGTTACGGCTGGCTGAGTGAACCACAAGCGGCTTCAATGAAAAATAGACGTATGAAAAAAAGAAAGAAAAGAAAAGCACTTAACTGTGGCTATACCGCGGAGTTGATGGAGGCCGGGTTTCTGGTGTATTAGCTTCCCTTCAGGCTCCCTAATTAGCACTCTCTCCCTTCTGTCATAGCCAGTGCTGCCTCACTGGTAAAGTTTATAGTCCACTGAAACCCCCCACTTCCACTATCCCTTCCACTTACCAACAGCTTGAGAAAGCCCGTAGACCCTCTGCCCATACGCATCGGTCTTATCCCAGATGTAGGTGTAGGCCAAGTTGGGTGAGGCGTGGAACCACTTCTGGAAGAGGTGGCCCTCCACTGCCACCATCAGGTGAACCTTCAGCAGGCCCATGGACACCACGGCCGGAGTCATGGTCACCTTGAGCAGGGAGCGGTAACCTTGCGTCCTGGAGCTCAGGTAGCACAGCTTCAGGCTTGAGCCCGGCACCTCGATCTGCTCGTGCAGCACCTGGAAGACAAAAAGAGAGGAGATCACAGGAGAGAGGGATTAGAGGGGGATTAGCGGGAGAGGGAGCAATGGGGGTCACGCGTCCACTGACGGCTGAAGGACAAAAAAGGGGAAAAAAACAATGGAAGAAATAAAGAAATAGAGAAAGAGGGAATACATGAGGGGAGGGTGGGGAGGGGAGGGGAACGCTATGGAAGCGAAAGGAGAAAGAGAGCCACAGGAGACAGGCATACAGGAGAGTGGGAAGAGAGCGAGGGAACCAGAAGGGAGATTAGCCGGCTGCCAGAGGTCAGTGGTACTGCACCTGTGTCTCCGGTATGATGGGTTTCTCCCCTGGCTTGGAGCTGAAGAAGGAGGAGAGAGGGGATGCAATCACAAGAGGGTCAGGCCTGACGAAGCCGCTCAGGTCGCAGCCCGGGATCGTGTTCTCTTCTGTCTTAAGCACCAGAGTGTCCATAGCATAAAACTGGCTCCAGGGCAGCCACACGGTGCGCTCCTGGCTCAGGAAGGGCGCGCGCTCGAACCGCAGAGTCAGTGATGCACCACCGTTAGCTAGCAGGTCAAACCTGGAGGGGTTTGCAAGAAGAGGATGGGAATAAGGTACAGATGTGGACGCGCTGTGCCGGACGATCATACACTGTCAGTGTTTGTTTCTTCCAATATAACATTTACTCCACTGCTTTAACTCAGACAACAAAAACAACACCTGGAATAGATTTTTTTTTAATGATTGCATTAACTAACTTTTACCACATAGAGACAGGCTGTCGGGACAACAGTAAAAGGTCTGGAATATAAATAGCACAATGTTAGAACACTGGTAAAAGCGATTGCATTGGATGCTCTTCAACCTTTTGTCTCCACAGTATGATTAACAGCTGTGGGCTAATGATTAGTACAGAAACAGGTCATCAACACGTTTTCCACGGCACATGGCCAGAGCTTCTGGGGCCGCTGCGGCGGAGAGCCTGTAACAAGTGGAAGAAAATAGCACTCATCAAAACTAAACAAGGTCAGACAGGGATATCATGTTCTTTCAAGTAAACAAGTGTGTGAGACTGGTGAGTAACTGCCCCTGCGATACAAGGTTAATTAAATGTTACTAGGAGTTTGGATGTTTCAGCGTCAGCTCGGCCTAACTATGAGAAAAGGCTGCAAAGAAAGCGCTGATAAGAGGAGAAGACGGGTGCTTAAAGAACCTGAGACAGGGAACACAGAAATTGCACATTTAATGAGTGAAGATCAGTCTAAAAAACCAATGAATCAACTTTTGAAATAACATGTTACGGATGTCAGCCAGACTTGAATTCAATATAAGTTTGTAAGGGAAGAACTGGACAGAAAAGTCAAATTAAAGCAGCCTGAAACTTCCCGGAAACTTGAATTCCTGCGGGAGGAATGGAAAGACATGTCAGGTGAGTTAACCAAATGTGGTCGGAAGGTGGCTATTAAAGCAAAGAACTGTGGTGCTTAAACATCCAATTTCAAGGTTGTCTTTCATTTTAGCTTCTCAAGTTTCTGTGGTGGCCGTATCATTTCATTTCATATATTGCGACACATCATTTTTGAAGGAAACTTCTATAGGTGTACAATTGTCCTACCTGATGTAAAACCTTGTAAATTATAAACACAAGTCATATCAATTGTTCTAAAACATTATGTATAAGTCTTTTCATATTTTCTTGCACATTATGTTTGTATTGTTTTCATTTTGTTTTCATTCCCGTTATCATTTTTATTTACACATTTTCACTGAGGAGATTGAGTTTTGACTCTCAGTTGTGTTGTTCTTGTAAATACATTTCCTCTGCTCTTATTCAAAATCCCCTTTCTTTGCTGTATCTAATTATCTGTGGCTGCAATAGCCCAGTTTCCTCATGGGATCATTATAGATATATAATCTAATCTAATCTAATGTGATCTAATGTAATCTAATGTAATCTAATTTTACAATACAGCCTATGTGGGAGGTAGTTTCAGCAAGGAGCGCTGGGTTGCTGTTGTACATACATTCCATCCTGCCGCGTCAGCGTGTATCCGTAGTGGGGGTAGTTGACAAAAGACACGTTCACCCCCACCAGAGGGGTTCCATCTGTAGTCAACACCTGACCCCGGATTAGAGATGCCAAACTGGAAGAAGACAGAAGACACAGGGTGAGGCAGCAATAGTCAATCTATCAACCCAATCTTCCTAACCATCAATCATCTGGTTTGATTAATCTCACCATCTTTCAATCACCCTGCTTGCCCATTCATTCACAGCTCTGGTCTTCCACCACTCATTAATTAGAGACAATCAGCAAACTGCGCCAGCCAGATTAGCTCCCGTCAATCATGTAAACAAACCATGACAATGTAGATGGATGCGAGCGTGCGCCTGTGTGTGTGTGTGAGTGGCTGGGCCCAGGACAAGTGATAGGACACATAGGATATCATTTATATATATACGGCATCACTTTGATGAGCTACTTTCTTTTGAAACATATGATGCCGGCACGTCTCAGTGTATGCAGACGAGAATCAGCACCACGGACAGCGCTTCACAGAGCTACCAACATCTTGGGGATATCTCGGCTCGCTCTGTTTTGGCTCTGTGAACCCCTCTGAAGTCTTTTTGATATTTGTGTCAGTGGATTGAGCGCTTTTTTTTTAATGGCACTCATTTATTCATATAGCGTCATAACATGCAATCTCACAGGCATGTAAAATGATTTTTTTAAACATTACTGGCAAACATGAAAACACTCTAACCCTGAATTATGAAAATGAAAATGAAAATGAAAGATGCAGTTCATGAAAAAAAATCCTGCATTTTATCCTGCATCTATTGCTGTCAATAACTAAGTGATATGAATACTAATACTAATGTGTGCTTGTAGCCTGAGTTTGTGTGCTCTCCCACCGTACCTGGAGTTGAACGGGTTTTCCCCCGGGAGGACGTGGGTGCTGTCCCGTCCCACGAGCATCTTGACGCGGTCGTAGAAGGAGCGGACGCGGGGCTGGAACGTCGGGCTCTGCTGGATGACCAGGAGAGGATCTTGGGAGCCCCGACACAGCGGGCTGTTCTGACAGGGACTCTGGATGCAGCAGTCTGGGTCCATGCAGTCTGTTAGTCCATCTGAGAGGGAGGGGAAGAGCAACAATGAGGAGGTGGTGAAGAATGCAAATAATACATGAAAGCGCATTGCTGTCATCGCTTGCCATATCCACCTATTACCAGCCAAGAGAAGCCAATGCGGAATGCCATAAACTTGCATTCTCTCCTTTGGCCACTAGGGCGGCGACTCCTCTGATTGCAAAAAGAAGTCTCTGAGAAAATGACCCTACTTTTCACTTATGGAAAAATTAGAAACATGAGTTTATGGTCTCGATCGCTCTAGTTTCAAGTCTTTTTCAATACAGCATGATGTTCATTTCGTAAATTATAGTCTCATTTAGAGCAAAATAGACCATAAAGCACCATAAAGGGGATGCATTCAGGCGGGGCTAGCTTGTGTCGCTAGTGCCAGCAGAGCCGTATATGGCGTCTCTACGTCACTCCTCCGCAGTTCAAATATGGTCACTTCCCCTGACTGGTTGCAAAAAAACAAGATGCAATGGCCAAATCCCAAGATGGCGACGGCCAAAATGCAGAACTCAAGGCTTCAAAACCGCAGTCCACAAACGAATGGGTGACGTCACGAAGACTAGCTACACTTCTTGTATGCAGTCTATGCCTACCACCTCATTTCGGATTAACGCGCAAGCAAACACCAAACATTATCCTAATAAACGTAAACAACAAACAAGGCTATAGTACACACGGCTGTCAAGCAAGAATATTAGCATTGGGAAATATTGTCTGCCTATAATGGAAGACTTTATTTTGGTCGGAGCATTTGATTTGTTGATTGCTGTCGGGGTGTAAAAAGGATTTAAAAAAAATAATGCTTCGAGAATAAATTGCCTCCCCAAGCTTTCATTCATTATTTTTCCCTCTATCATGCGTTATTACTTTCACAAGCATTTTTTTTCCCCCCAAGAGGCATTCTTAAGTGAGGGCTGCACTTATAATGGTTCCACCAAAAATGTTCTCCTGCCCGCCCCATTTCACCTCCTTCGTTGTCCTTGTTGTCGGCGCAGGAGGTCTCCATGGCAACACTGCAGCCGGGGCCCCTCCAGCCTGTCTGGCACTCACAATGCCAGCTCTGCTGTCCCATGGTGCACTGGCCGTTCCCGTTGCACAGGTTAGGGCAGCCGTCTGCGAGGAGAGGAGAGGAGGAGAGAAGGGAGAGGGATGATGGGAGAGAAGCAGGGTGATGCTGGTTTGCTTTACACCAATAATACACAGATGAACACACACACACACACACACACACACACACACACACACACACACACACACACACACACACACACACACACACTTATATGCTTATGATAGACCAATGAGTCTCACTCAATTTAATAACCACGTGGTAGCATACTTTAAGTATTGATTGTGCAAGAATCAATTTAATTCAGCGCGTCAATTTTAATGCACACCTTCCCAACGTGTGTGTATGTGCGGACAGACCTCTTGATTCACTTACTTGATAGAGCCCCACCCGATCATTACACTCTCTTTCTCTCTCGCAGTCTCTCTCTCTCTCTCTCCCTTACTTATGATTCAGTCTAGGTAATGGGATTCTGATGGCCTGAGAGTAATGCTTTCTCATGAGAGAATGGGATTATGTTCGCTTGAGTGTGTGTGTGTGTGAGTGTGTGTGTGTGTGTATCAGCTAATAAACCTTCACTTTAGTTTATGCAAAAAGCTCTACCAGAATCTGAGGCCCTGGAGCCAAGAAGGTTCTGTAACTAGCAAAGCAAGGCCACCCTCAACTCTAGAGTGGCTTTAAGGCAGGGAAAAGCAGACATTTTAAGGATGTCTGGGAAGGAATTTTGCAATTATATTGGGGCGGTATGATCTTGTCAAAGTATTATCTGGTCACTTTTGGTTGGCTGTAAAGACTAAAGAAATTTTTGTAACAAGTTTGGCATTTTGGGAAATAGGCTAATTCGCTTTTTGCACACAGCTGTATGACCTGAGCTTCGGATAAAGACGGCAAACAGCTCTGTCTGAAGCTCACTATAATGTACTGTTGTATCTCATCTGTTTAATCGGTACAAAAACCTTCTGTGTTGATGGGAGGGGGGTTATGTGCGGGACAGGTTCTTGCCAGACAGCCAGCAGAGACTCCAAGACGTTATTGTGCCCGGCCAAGAAAAAGTCACACACATAATCCCCTGTACGAACAAGGCCGGGCTAGCGCTTCCCCAATGTTTTCAGTCTTTGTGCTAAGCTAACCTAGCTTCTCGTTGGCTCCAGATTCACACTGAACGGACAGATATGAGAGCGGTATCAAACTTCTCATCTAACTCTTGGCAAGAAAGCACATACATGTATTCTCCAAAAGACTATTCCCTTAACCGGTCAGTTTATTGGATTTTGGGATCTAGCGGTGAAATGAAACTTATCCTGTGCTCCAAGCGATTGGAAGAACTAGCAAAAAGCTTCTTATTTTTAGATTATACACGAAAGAAAAAAATAATTTCTACCAATAGATCTCCTTAAATGCTACACACTGGCCCTTTAAGATAACTTATATGTCAAAAAACATTTCTACTAAAATGGGTCCAAACGTCCGCTAAATGCCAAGAGATGAATACATTTTTGTATCTGAAAGCTCACTGTGACATTTTCATCTTCCATTAGAGTACTTTGCATCCATGCTGGGACAATGTTGTCCATTAATGTCATTTTCAAAGAGGCCTTTAACTGCCGGCCTGTCTTGCCATTTTCCCATATCTCTCTAAATCACACCTTTCTCTCTGTAAAACAAGTCTGTGTGTTTGCCACATTATAATCTATCAGGGAGAGAGGGGAGAAAGAAAAAAAAAGGCACGATGACACACAATGACAATGTTTTCTCCGGCAGCACAAAGAGCCTCAAACAAACTTGTCACAGTGATTTCCTCTTCAATAAATGAGGGAGCAGGATGAGACACTCTTAAGTCTACCCACGGGATATGGAGGCAAAGACAGGGTTGACTGATAAAACAATACGTGCATGCACGCGAAGGCACTTACTCATACACACACACACACACACACACACACACACACACACACACACACACACACACACACACACACACACACACACACACACACACACACACCCAGCACAACGCACCCAGCACAACGCACCCTAGAGATATTACCTGACATTTCCCACTCAGTAGTAGTGAGTGCCGACACCGAGTGAGGGAGGACAAAACAACCCAGTAAGAGATTATAAATATGAAACGATTTTCATTGAGTCCCGCTCAATAGATTAATGAACATATTTTCACTCAAGTTGCACTGTAGGATTTTGCCCTCTAACAAATCGCCGCATCAATAAAGCCATGCATTATGAATACAAATAGCGCAATCTAAACCCTGGCAGCAGCTAAATTAACAGGCATTTCATCCCGATTGGCTTTTTATCATATGTCTCAACCACCAGGCGATGAGGGAAAGTCAACAGAGGACTTTGGGAAAGGCAGGGCGCCATCTTGTTTGAACTCCTAAGAAGAGGTGAAGGGGGGGGGGGGGGGGGGGGGGGTTAAGCAGAAAAGCTTAACCACGTTTTTCAGCTCAACAAGAGGAATAAAAATCAAAGGTTTTATCTTTAATTATTACCATTTTCTGCATCAGGGGACTGCTCATGATGCTGTATTAACAGTCAAGCTGGAATAGATTGTCCCTGAGTATTGAGCTCGGGGAACAAAGGCAGTTAGCAGTGATTGCCTGTTAAATGGAGTTGCCATTTAAAGCAGCCAAATACTTATGAAGCACCCGGACAGGACAATCCATAGCGGGCATTGATCGGCTTGCCTGGGCAGAACGACACGAGACTCCTCTCTCTTTAATGCCAGGGCCCAGTCGATACCCCTCTCATACTAACTAGAATAAAGTGGGATTTCAGAAACTATTAAGTCCACCCTCCCCACTAATGTAGTTGGACTCTGATGAAATCCCCTTAAAAAGGAGAAGAAATTGCCTTGGGTTATGGGTCAGCACACACTTTTGCGTGCGCGTGTGTGTGTCGGGGTGTATGACTGAATAGAGAAAGAAACTGGAAAGAAGAGAAAGAGAGAGAGAGAGAGAGAGACGAACAGAGATAGAGAAAGAATGAGAACTAAGAGCATAAAAGAAGACTTTGTGCTAAAAAGTTCCCCCGTTTTCCCCATTCCCCATGTTTCCAGCTCCGTCTCTTCTAAAGGTCACGCAGTAAAGGTCACAGCCATAAATCCGAGACCGCTGCTCTATAGATGGACCGGATAACGCTGCGCTTCCGTGGATAAACCTCCACTCATCTGCTCCTTCTCCTTCTCCTATTCTCATTATATTGATCACTTTGCCCCGCGTGTTCTCCGACCTGCTTCCCTTCGGCTCCATCTGTTCTCCTTTACGCTCCCTCTCTCTGTCTTGCTCCCTCCTTAACCCCACGATTTACCTTTTTCTCTGCGCTGGTTCTTCATAAAACAATGAGAGCTATTCCATTAAGCGCAGAGGGTGAGAGGACACTCTCAACGGTGCTCCGGGGACCTGTACTGTCAGGCAATCTGTGCCGCTCCGTGTAACCCGATGGAGGTTCAGCTGCGGGGCTATCTATTAAGCATTCTCGCAAGTGCGTGTGAGACAACTCACCCTAGACCCTCGCCCTTCTCTGTTCGCGTCAGTGTTTTAACCTTAGCCACGCTTCTGTTTATCTTTTTGTGATCTGACTAAACTGTTTTTTTTTTTTTCTCCTTTCCTTTCTAGGCTTAAGTTGGAGAGGATGGGTTTGATGAAAAGATAGAAAACCTGCAATTAATACTGTACGCTCGCTGAGTCACACACTCGAAACACACACACACACACGCACACACAAAATAAAATGCATTAGACGCTCTTCCATGGCTGCGACTGTTGCCACAAATGTAAACACGCACACACTCAACAGTTCTGTATTTTTTTTCGGCACCACATTAAGGCCTCGCATCAGTGGCCTATGAAATTCACCAATTACCTCAAAAGTTCTTTACGGCTCTCATAGTTTCCTCCTCGTGTGAAGCCGCTGTGTGTTTACGCAATGCACGACTAGAATACCTGAGCGGAGTTGTGTGTTGGTGTGTTTTCCACGTTGGGGAACATGGAGAGGAACACGCTCACACGCATGCACATCCACACGTTCACAGCACAGCCCCTCGACACTTCTGATCCCACACTGGGCTCTACGGTGCCCCACGACACATCGAGGCTCAATGACAGCGAGCCCCTGCACGCGGTGCACCGCTTAGAAATGGGAGTGCGCCGCGTGCAGGGAGTCGTCATCGAGGCTGGCACTCTGATCTACGGACAGATAGCACCACAGAGTCTACAGAGCCAAGCCAGGTCGAAACCCACACAATGCAGCAGCTAGCTTCTACCACCACAGGCTAAGAAACAAAAAACACCAGAGTCAGATACGGTACCTGCTTTGTCAACCATGCTCCCATGGTCTGCAGTGGGAGAAAACGTGCAAAAGGTAAGAGATGGGGAGAGTATTTTTTCTTTTCTTTATGAATGCAAGCAACATCATGCAGAGCTGAAATGAACAACAGGCAAGCTGAGATAAGCTAACACCGACAGTGTCTGGTGCTAGTGAAGTGTGCTTTGCGCCAAGCTGAGGCCTGACAACTCTTTCATCTTGGGCTGATGCTGCAGTCAAAGCTGCCCTACTTTCTGATGGGGGAAATGGGGAGATCACAAACTGTTATTCCCCTGCCTGTGTGTGTGTATATATATATATAAATACATACTGTATATGTGTGTGTGTGGGTACATGCACAGGTGTGTTGCTTTGTGTGTGTTTGTGTGTGTGTATCAGATTGCAATCACAGTGCTTGTGGTGACAGGGAAATGAGACTTTGTGTCTCAAAGCACTCTGGGTGAATCACAGTAATCTGGCACTCATCCATCCAAAGTGACAGTGATGTCATATGAGACAGTGATTGACTGGCATATAAAGGCACACTCCGCACGTACACTGGCACAACTGTGTGCACACACACACACACACACACACACACACACACAAACACACACACACACACACACACACACACACACCCACGCACACAGACAAACATCGTGAGAGAGATATTTTTTTAACTCCCGGTGAAGTGAAGAGTTTTACCTTTCATCACATAACTTTGGTGTTTCAAAGGCCAAAGTAAGTGACACTCCTGGGGTCTGCAGTTGAGAGGCAACCCAAAAGCGTCTAAATCGTGCTCTTTTGTGATCCCACCTCCACTCCTCTCCTCTCTGTTCGCCCACCTCCTACATCACCTCCCTCACCCTCTTCAAATTCCCCAAAGTCTCTCTTTTGCCTCCACTTCTCATTTGCACATTCCTTTAACAAAGAGGAAAGGAGCTGTCTGACTGGGTGTTTTTTTGGGGGGGTTTTGTGCCCACCCACGTGTTGACACGCAGACACCCAAGCGCACACACAGGAGTGCAAGGAGGCGCTTACCGATGGTGCAGTGCTCTCCGTTCCAGCCCTGGTGACACTGGCACTTGCCGTCCTTGCAGGTGCCGTGTTTGATGCAGAGCGGGTTGCACACCCGCTGATCGCAGCCTGAGCCTATCCAGCCCTCCTCGCAGCGACAGGCTCCGCCCATACACACTCCATGGGTCCCACAGTCGACTGAGCACACCTCTGAAAGGAACGGAGAAAGATCTGGGTCACGCACACATTATGTCAGGACTCAAAAGTTGATGCTGTTTGTAGGTTTGCATTTTTGCACTGCTTTGTCGACTAAAGGCAAAAGGATGTCTGGGTGTTATGTCTGGGTTACATACATCTGTTGTTTCAACAGATATATTTTCATGTTGAAATGAAATATTTAAAAGCAATAACTTTGACCATGAGACAACAGGCCTCTGGGTACAGACATGCAAAAGACCCCACCACTTCTCCTACAGAGGACCAAGACACACAGACTGTTTTGGTTGTTGTTGTGTGTGTCTTTGTTGTCGACATGTATCTTTTTGTGCTTTTGTTTCTCTTTGTGGTCATTTCGTGTCTCTTTGTAGTTGTTTTATGTCTCTGTAGCGCTTTTGTGTCTCTTTATAGTCTTTTTGTGTCTGTTTGAGGCAATGTGTGTCTTATTTGGTAATTTAGCATCTCTTTATAGTCTTTTTGTGTCTCTTTGAGAATTTCCTTGTCTTATTAGGCCGTTTATTGTCTCTATGTAGTCTTTTTGTGTCTCTATGCATACATTTTATGATGCTTTTTGGTCATTTTGCATCTCTTTGTGGTCTGTACGTGTCTCTTTGAGTGACCTATTGGAAATGAAGGCAAGGGCGTGCCCCTGACACGTGGCGCCCGGTAGGCCTGTTCAGTAATCCATCCATCACTAGGACGTGTACACACTTTCACTTTTAAACCCCAGTTTTGAATCTTTGCTGTTTGACTTCATCCCCTGTGACGGTGAGTAACAATGTCAAATTACCCAAGTGCAACAAAGTTAAGTGCGCGAAGCGGAAAAAACTATCAAAAACAATCAAACCTGCATTACACTGAATACATTTATCCACTGTACACCTTCAGTTAAAATCAGCGACAACGGTTTTGTGAAGACAGGGTTTATTTCCTCCGCTTCCATCACAGTCGCTGTTTGGGAGGCTCGCATGTTGCAGGCAGCAATGGCGCATGTGGTGAGATGTGACGATCCCGCTCGTGCTCTCGGGGTGTGTGGGAATGCAATATGTACAGAGGTTTTGATACACACTTGCCGAGGGATCCTGCAGTGTGGAACAATGTTGTCTTTATTAAAGTTAAGCATCGCTTGCTTCACAAAAAAAAAAAGAAATGCTGGAGCTCGCTTTTGCGATCCTGTGATGGGAGAAGCCTTCACAGAGCCTGGCGGAGGTGGCCGTCCGTCTTACAGCGGTGGCTTAACAGCTTTATTTTGTGGAAATGTTGTTTTGTATTCTAAAAGGCGTCTCAACATGAGCTCAGCTACTTTTCCAAGCAATATTAATTTTGTTGTTCTACTTCATCCAGGGGTGCAGCTAAGAAGTATGAGTCGTGCACAGGAAGTGACTGCAGGCGCCTCCATCTTCTTCTTCTTATTGTCCTCATTGGCCTTCATGAGGACCTGAGATTTGTCACAGCTGTGATGTTCAAAAGTACAATTAAAAGTTTTTAGTTGTTGTCTTAGGCTTATGAATAGTTGCTGTGTGTGTGTGTGTGTGTGTGTGTGTGTGTGGGCTGTGTGCGGGGGTTTGTTATGTGCTTGCCGGGGCTGTTTGTGGGTGGTTCTTCTTCATCTTCCTTCAGTCTTCCCTTTTGTTGATGTAGCTGCTTTTTCTTACATTTTATTCATTCAAATTCTTTATACATGTTGCATGTTGCTACTTTTATGTAAAGCCCATTGTAATGAAATGCGCTGTACAAATAAAAGTGTCTTGCAGTGCCCATTTCGGATTTTGAGCACTACCCTGATAATCGTAAAAAGCTGTCATAACCGTCACTGACGGTCTATCGAGGGAGATGATTTTATATAGCTTTGACAGTAAAACTTGTCACATTTTTTTGTTCCTGTTTCCTCCAATTTGGCTGAGACAATACAACAGTTGCTGTTTCCTATTTCTGAGCAAGTTGTAATTTTGAAGCAGCTTGGGAACCAAAACAGTATTAAATAAAATGCTAAACTAATTAGCCCCGTGTCCTCGGGGGACCACACAATATGTGGGAACAATGGGTAGTCAGAAGCCCTTTTCCTTTTCCTATGACATCCCAAACTCCTTCTTTGCTCTGCTCTACTGCAGCCGAACGGGCTCTGCGGTCGTACGTACCCATAGAGCAGTCGGGTCCCATCCAGTTGGGGTCACAGCTGCACAGCCCGGTGTCTGGTATGAAGGCCCCGTGGCCGTGGCACTGGTCCGGGCACTGGGCCCTGGGCAGCTCGCAGTGGAGCCCTCCCCAGCCTGGCTTACAGTGGCACTCCCCGTTCACACAGATGCCATTGTTGGAACATGTCGGGTCCAAGCAATCCACTGCATTAAAAGCCAGAGATACAGCCATGTGAAAAACAAAACGGGGAGAGGAAAAAAGAAAAGAAAAAGAAATGAACAAAAACAACCACACGCTAGAAAACGTCACCTCAGAGCTGATGTCAGACACAATTTAAATATGAGAAAGAGGCGCCAAAGGACATATTTTCACTCTTTGTGTACACAAAACGACGATGAAACAAAGGAAAATATTACCAGACGTATTACTAAGGCAATTAAAGCTCACGATAATGAATGGCCCGGTCTATAATTGCATTGGGCACAGCAGCCAACGCGCTCCACTCTGGAAAGAGCAGCGAGTCTCGCTGACACCATTATTCGGCGCGGGCACACCCGCTCATGCATTGGTGTGTATGCGCTAATACAAAGGGGAGAATCTGACACTGTCAGTCTGCCAGGTTGACAGGCAGCTCTGAGTCCGAGCAGTGAGTGAAAACCAATTTGACAAATTACCTCCTCCCGGCCAAGAGCCCACCCACCCCTCTCCAGTCGCTCCCACTTCCTCTCTCTTTCTCCCTCTCTCTCCTCGTCCTCTTTGTCTGACACCCTTCCCCCCTCCCCCCCCATGCGTGATTGACCCCTTCGCACCCCTGTGCACACGCTCAGGCATAAAAGCATAAAACCTCGGCGCTCGGTTTCTGTCTGCCCGGCAGAAACGCCGGATCACAGTTATCGATTTTCATGTCGCTGGCACTCCAGGTAAATTGTTTGAGGGACTCTGCTGTGATGAATATCTGATTTGAGACCAGAGGAGAAGGGTGGAAAAAAAATTAGATAGGAGGGAGATGGAGAGAGAAAAAAGAGAAGAGCAGGAGAAAATACTGACCTTGTTCTCCGGCCCTGTGTCTTGTCTTTCCTTCTATCTGTCGCTCCACTGCTTTCTTCCCTTTGTCTTTCTTCCCCTCTCCTCATCTTCACCCTGCGCTCTCTTCTCTCCCTCCTTCTCCAGTTCTCACTTGTCTTCATACATATTCACCTCTCACCGCCGCCCTGACTCCCCCTCAAGCTCTTATCCCTCTCTTTCTTCTATTTTTCTGAAGATCGAGAAGGTGGCGGCCTGATCCTTCTTAACAAGGATCAATAGAAGCTATTCTCATCCCTTAATAACATCTCTCATGTGTTTGGCTTTGGTATCAAACTTCATCTCTCTCTCTCTCTCTCTCTCTCTCTCTCTATATATATATATATATATATATATATATATATGGAGAGAACTCAGATTAAGATACTGGAGTATGAATGAGTGTGGGTGTGAGGTGAGTTTGTTTCGGTGCAAACATTCATGTTTCCTTTCCAAACAATCGCTCTGACTCGTCGGAAACCACCAACTCCGCCTCCACTCACCCATCGCACAGCTCGGCCCTTTGTAGCCGATGGAGCACACGCAGTTGCCGTCGGTGCAGGTGCCGTGGCCGCTGCAGAGCGGGTCGATGCACTGCGTGACGGGGACGTCACACTCGGGCCCCTTCCAGCCGCTGTAGCACACGCAGGAACCCTTGTCGTACTGGCCGTTGCCGCTGCACAGCACCGGGCACGCCGCTGGAGGACCGGAGAAGAGCAGGGAGGTTAGGGGTTGGAGAGATTAAACCAATTAGGAGGCTTTTTAGGGATTCTCAAAGCAGTGAGGAAGCCACCCACACCTGCCTAACCCCAACCGACGCGTCACCGCGCAGGAGGGCGAATAGAGCGGTTAAAGGGCTGGAGAGTGGCGATGACATGAAGAGTAATTACAGGCAGAGGTAACTAAACTATTCATCAAAGCTGTCGGTCCCAGGTGAGCACAGAGCCAGGGAGACGTCAGCCGGGGGAGCTGCCATTCATCATCAGTCATCTTGTCTCGGCTCCACCTCGGGCCATGCGCCACCTTTCGCTGCTCCTAATCCACTCCGCTTGCCGCACGGGGCCCGAAATGTGCCCGCTCGTCTAATTAGACGGCGGAAACGGCAGAACTTTTTTTTTTTTTTTTATTATTTCTGCCGCGATGGAAACACGGAAAAAAAACACATTTGCAAGCGGCTAATACCTTTGGAGCAGTCCATGCCGTGGAATCCTGGGAAGCAGTGGCACACACCAGAATTGCACTCTCCGTTACCATGGCAATTGCGCGGGCACTCTTGCACTGAATCTGTGAAAAAGACAAAGTGAGACAGAGGAAGAGGGGAAGGGTGAGAGAGTTGGATGGCAGGCATCAAAGCATTCGATTAAATCATTGGCACCATTCATTCTTTAAGATGCTACAAATGGAGTCAAGGCACTCAGAGTCTCACAGTCACACACACACACACACACACACACACACACACACACACACACACACACACACACACACACACACACACACACACACACACCATCAAAAGCAAGCGCCTTCCTCAAAGATCCCTTGCACTCCTTTTTCATTGCATTTTTCACAGTGTTGGGAGAATGCATTTCGAATCAGACATTCTTCGAGACGCCGTTACCCATCCATCATTTCTCTGCTCACTATATCAGAAAATAAGAGTGTCGCCCCGCTTCTACGCTCCGACCCCTTCTCCTGCTCGTTCACCCCTTCCTCTTCACTATATTCTGGCATCTTCGCCCTCGTTTGCTTTGTTTAGTGCTCACTCCTGCCCCCACTAAGGTCATTAATACTTCATCCAGGTGTGGTTGTTTGGTGCAACTCCGCAGATTTTTTTGCTGGTGTGTGTGTGTGTGTGTGTGTGTGTGTGTGTGTGTGTGTGTGTGTGTGTGTGTGTTTTTCTTGGCTGTGTTCACACATGACTTCAGTGCCTCATCCACCTTTCCGTGCCTCTTAACCCACATACCAAAGACCAAAACAAGTTTGGTGGGAAGAAACAGGAGGCAATTTTTGGACTCTTATCCGTCCCTTCCTCCTTCGCTCATGCTCAGCTTCCACTTTTCTTACACAAAGCATGACTCAGCCTATCTTCCTCTCTAACACTTCCTCCCTCTTTTTCTGTGCCCCCCCCCCTCCTTCCCTCTTACGGATCTAAGCCCCATGCTTCCCTCTTACCCTAATGCCAGCCTCCCTTTCATTCCCCTCTTCAGCTCCTCCTTCTCCCATCCTTCACTCCACTTCACTCCATACTGGTTTTGCCCCGACCATTATGTCTCCTCCAGCTCCCCCTCTCACTCTTCGCTCTAATTCGGCCCTCGCCGCCTCTGCCTCTCCCTCTCTCTACCACTCCTACTGCTGAAAGCACTCCCGCCACATATTGACAGTGAAGGATTCTTTCACTCGGCTTGACTCTTTCTATCCATCCCCCTTGTTCTCACACTCATGCCTCCAACACAATTGAAATCATTTGGGGCGCTGTTTCAGGTCCTAAAAACGTCCGATTTACGGTTTCATTTGGGATCCATCTTCATCCTTTTCACACATGCACAGACGCCAAGTGATTCTACGCTCTCTGGTGTAATAAGTTGTGTTTTGTTTTTGAATGTGCACTGTCAATTTATCCCACTACGTCTTTTGGCAAAAACACATCTTTTAAACTCACTAAGCGGTCCTGCCTACTTGACAATGTTGCTATGGCTGTGTTGCTAGCGGCAACGTTGTGCACACTGGTGAGCGTTTTTGCACCCTGCGAATGTGTAAAGTCTTTGAGAAATGGGGGACTAAATCTGACTGAACCGCTTCCATGTCCCAGCCGTTTTACACATCAAATGTTGGCAGGTCTTTGAGAGTACGGCTGGATATGTGAAAGCAAGTGGTGTCACTTGAGTCAGCAGCATCCGTTGGCGCTGAAGTTAGAGGCTGAAGTTTGAAAGTCGAGAACAATCTGGGGGGTGTGGAGTTTGAAAGAATCGAGCTCACCTGACCTCGTCGTCTCTGCTCGAGGCTGCATTAGTCTCTACAAGCATGACACACCTTAATATATGGCCAAACTGGAGATTCTGCTGCATCGATTCTTATTGTAAAAAAAAAGAACTGTCCATTGTGAGTCCGACAATGTTATTCTGCAGGAGTGCAATGCTAAATCGGCGGAGGGCTCTTTTGAATCAGTGTCACTGGTGATGAATAGCCTCGTCTCCTGAATGCCGGTTCTTAATATCATTTGACCTCCGCTCCCTCCCTCCCTCCAGCCACAACTACGAACGCTGACTCCGTCTCACCCATGACGTTTGTGCTGAAGGAGACCGCCTCTCTCTCCCGGCCGTCGTTGTAGAAGGCCAGGTGCCAGGCACCGGCGTCCAGGTACTGGACAAACACCGCCTCGTTGAGGACCACGGTTTGGATGCTCCTCCTCTCCCGCGGAGACTCGACCACGCTCCACTTCTCCTTCCCGTCCAGGCGCTCCATATAGTCATACTGCGGGAGAGACAAAAAAAGAAGTGTGGGGTTGAACGGAGGTGTGAATGCGAGTCTGAAATCTATGATTCAACTATGAAGTGCTGCGGTGGCACTTTCTTTCGACTTTCAAAAAAGGACCAATAGTTGTGTATGCAGGAAGATTAAAAGATGGGGGAAGTAAGGGTGGCTGGAAAATGCCAAGGAAGCACTAAGAATGCCACAGAGAGATCTGTGAGGGCTGTCATTCCACAGAAAGTGTTTTTCTCTGCTGCACAGTGGCCTCAACTTCATGGTCTTTACCAGCTTAAGTCAAGCCAGGCGGTGAAAAAACACTTATCCAGATGCAATTATCCCATTCTACAAATCAAATATTCTGTTAACTGTAGTCTCTAATTAATAAGAGGCACTAAAAGTTACATTGCTGTGAAATTTAATTAAGTGTAACTCTTAAGACTAAATTAGCTTTTTCAAACAACCATTATAATGAATCACATATTAATTTTAAGTTGTCCCGTGACACCAGCAAGTTTTTCTTAATCCTTTCTCCATTTCAGCTGATCAATATGAAGATAATGTGGTCCTAATGAATGGAATTATAATTGTGTGATTAGCCTATCACCCTAAAGGTGTAAAATCAGTACAATCTAGAACTCTGAGCCAGATTTATTTCACCTGTGCGTGTGAAGGAGGCAGGCCCTTGCGGATGTACACTCCGAACAGGGCGTCCTTGCCGAGCGAGATGTTGAACTTGAGGAACTGGGGTTGTCCGAGGTGGAGCAGGGACCTCCAGAACACTCCTGGAGGCACTTCTTGGGTCACCCGCCTCCCGACCTCGGTGTTGCCCGTGTCGATGCTGCTGTTCCGGCCCGCCCACGGCCCTGGAGCGAGGGGAAAAGAAACTGCATAATCTGTGATTACGGGCATCGATTGTCAGAGTCAATAGTTAATCATCACTGTTTGCCGGAAATGAGCCGCCGTAAAAATTCATGGCCATCGAATGGGAGACGATGAGCACCATTAGCTCTGCAAACAATGCGCCCGGAGTTTGCGTTAAAATGAGTGTTGTTACTTCGACCGGTGGGTCGCAAAATGATTCCTTTGAGGCTGTGGACTTTTCTGGGCTGACAGAAGAGCAGAGCAGAGCTTTCCAAGAAGACGCGCAGACAGCATCCTGCAATCAGGTCAGTCATCTAACAGCAGAGTGTTGGGGCCCAGACACAAAAACACTGAGAGGGAGTGTGCGTGCGTGTGTGTGTTTTTGTGTGTGTGTGTGTGTGTGTGTGTGTGTGTGTGTACAGAATAGCAAAGAAATAAAAGTAACAATGAGAAGAACAGGAGCAGCATCTGGCCTAGACGGCTGGGGAACACAACACAACAGTCGTCTCATTAATACAGAATACAGACGCGGAGCAGCAGCCCACATGTACCTATAGTACACGCTGTGTGTGTGTGTTACAGAGCCAGATCGAGCGAGTGAAGGAAGAATAGATAGAGAACCGCATGGGGGCCTTAAAAGAGAGAAGGCAGGAGGGTGAGTGTGGTGGGGGGACTTCTGTCTGAGATGATACAACAAGCTCGAGACAACTCAGCGGAGTGGTTAAACAGCACACACTGATAGCACAGCTAGTACTGTGTCATGAATTATGAAAATATTTTAGTTGGAGTGAGCCTGTTTGGGTGCTTGGACAGGAAATAAAAATCTATCGGGTTTTAGTATGTGACGCACGGCAGACGCAGCATTTAAAAAGCCTTAAAGGATAAGACGGGCGCTCTTGTTTTCAACAAATCCGACAAAGTGTTAGTCTGTCCTTCAAATGCTTCTTGACTTCCCTACCCTGTTGCACTCAGCCCCAAGCCAATCTGTTTCCACTTAAAACATGAAGAAAATGGGTTAAATTGTATTCTATTGTATTTTAGCAGTAAGTAGAGCATTTGTTGGGGACTATTTTCGGCTGTGGATTAATACACATTTGGCAAGCTAATGAGTAATTACAGCACCGGGATTCTGCTCGTGGTACTTAGTCAAAATACCATCGTTATGAAAGAACGTATTACCCGACGCAACAGCGTGGCTCACTGATGTGTTTTTATCCGTTTTTTGGACAACAATGGCGCTCTGTGACACAGAGGAAACATCGGGTTTTCAACACACAGGCGATGCTTGTAAGTAGGTTAATACACTGTTGGTTTTGGTCTTCTCAAGGGATTTGCTGACAATGTGAATATCACCAGCCTCATCCTTTCGATGGCGGGCTGCAATGTGTTGCCGCCCGAGCTCTACATGCAGTGTGTGGACTCTTGCGTGTGGATGGGGGCTGGGGGGGTGTGGGTGTGTGCTGTAGTTCGTACCTCTGCCTCCAGAGGGCAGCGTGGCCACATCGCTGTTGACAGGCAAGCCAGCTCCCAGTCCGTTGTTTAACACGGAGCCGTCGGAGGCCTTGAGCTGCCATGTCAGACCCAGCAAGTTGATCGCTGTACACCGAGGGATGGAGAGAGAGAGAGAAGAGAGAGAAGAGGAGGGAGTGTGAGGACATATGACAGTGATATACTGATGTGATTTATTTTTTTATCATAAAAAGCCACACTTGAAAGCTCATCAAGACAAAGAAATACAGGAGGCCAAACCTCCGAGTCTGATCTGTCATGAACACGACAACGGGTGCCTTTTATAGCAACGCTGCTTCCCCTCTCGTGTTAATGCATAGCAATCAAAAAACACTGCCAACAACGTGGCACGTAACCGACAGCACGGAAATCGAGGCAAGTCTTACAAAACAGACAATTAAAAACCATAAGGATCCTTTTCTTTAATTTATTTTTTCCCTCAACCTCTCACAATCTTCTTTCAACCTGACAGCATCTCCGGCTTTTATTTGGAGGCCTTTACACCACCTCGCAGGGAGCGAGTGACAGATTGCTCTCTGAAGAGATCGCTCTATGACTCTCCCCTTTTCTCTTCTCCTCTTCTTTTGTCCTCTGTTTGTGTTACTGTGTGCCGGCTGATGGGATGCGACTGCTCCGGTGTGTTCGCTCTTCACTTTGTCAGCTCTTTGCTCTCATCCCTCCTTAGCTTGCTGCCAAAGCGTTGCCCGCTGTGGATGCACTGCGTTTTGCTGGGGGACTATATTTACAGCTGTGGATTAATACCCCGTTCGGCACGCTGGTGGGTATTTACAGCGCTCGGGGACTCGGCGTGCCGTTGAGTCAAAATAAACTACAAGCGCCCCGCGTTCGTCGCAATGACAGAACACGTTATGTGCACCCTTTGCCCATGATTGAAAATGTACAATATGTTATAGGAGAGGCACAATGCGCCTGCTGTGTTGTATATATACATGAACACTGGGATGTGAGCTTCGGGGAGGCACGCGGCGAGGATGCGTGATCGTGTACGATGCATTATGGAGGTGTTATTGCGTCGGCCTTATCCCCGCCACATGAGCCCTATAACACCTCGGAATCAATTTCCCTGCTCTCAAATTCTATCTCCACTTGCCCAGTTTCTGCACACACAGGGATGAGTGGAAAAAAAAGTTGCAAGAAAAGGAGAGACGCGGCTTTAGGAATTGCTGCCGGGGCAGACTCATTCTCACACCCGCCCCTCCATGTCCCGTCTCTCCTCCCTCCCGCTCCCCTCTCTATCTGTTTCTTTGTTTCTACCCTTTTTATGTATCTTTCGCTCTTCCTCCCCTCCCTCGCTCCTGGTCAAAGGAAAGCGCTGACACCTCGGCTGCCGCCCGGCCTCCACTGTCAGCTCTTTTTTTTATTTTTCATGGGGGGTGCGGGTGTGGAGAGCAGGCGAGACGGAGCGAGAAGGAGAGGAACTACAGTGTCCTTCCTTCCTTCCCGCCCCCCGTCTCTCTCCTCTACACCTCTCGCCCTCTCCTCTCTCATCACGCTGACCTTCATTCCTCTCCCCCTTTTCCTTTTAATTCACCCTTTTTTTTCTCCCCCTTCTTCTTCTCGTCTTATCTTTGCCTGTCCTTCCTCCAAGATAACGCAGACATGCATCCGCGCACACATTCAGGCGCACCCACGCGCAAAGATGGTATCGCGGGGAAGCAGTCGATGGAAAGATTACCAATTGAATCGGCAGGAGACAGTAAGCGTATAGTGAGTCTATTGTGACGGTGCTCTCCATCTAGGTCATGCCCAAGAACACACCAGGCAGCCCTTTAGTTAGCTGTGTACGTCTGCTCATTGTGTGCGTTTGAGGGGGCCAGTGCACACGTATGGTTTTCCAAAATGAGGTTTTCTCTTTTTCTGTCTGTGGGCGGTTGCGAGAAGTTGACCAATAGATGGCACTCTTACTCCTTGGTGACAAGAGCACAGAAGCCAACGCTTTGTCAACAGATTTCTTTTGAAGCAACACAAAGAGCAGGAGAGACAGAGAGTGAGCGAGAGAGAGAGAGAGAGAGAGAGAGAAAAAGACGGAGACAAAGAGAGACACGTGTTATCATTTTCCTTACGACCACCGTCCCGCATTCTTACAACAGTTCTGACTTTGTTCGGGTGTAATTTTAGCCAAAATTAAACCTCTGAAATTGATGTATTTAGCATTGTGTTGCCATGATTTTAAGCGTTTTCTTTTCTGATCGTAATTGTCGTAATTACTGTTTTCAAGCAGCATTGGAAGGCTTTATTAAATGCCATGCCAATGAAGACAATCTGAATTGAATTCGACTGACAGATACGAGGAGAACAAGAGAGATAGTCTGACTAGGGCTGCGTTCCTTTTTAATCTCCCTCTTCTCACACACACGTACACACACATGTACACACATGGAAAGATCACAGAGAAACAGGTTTAACAAGCAAACGAGTTGGATTAAAAATAGATCTGTTGCTTCGAGAGGTTTTTTTTCTTATTTTTTATGTAATCTCGATGCATAATTCAGAGAGGCAAAGTGCTTGCCAGTATCATCTGCAAACGACAGCATCTGAAACAGCGGCAGCAGCACACGTGATCCTGTGATGAAACGAGGAGAAACATGGACGGAGTGATGGACACAGGGACGAGGACCGGGGGTCAGGGGGGGTCGCGAAAAAAGTCGCGCCAAACCTCGGCAGAGAGGAGGAGAGCAGGAGAAGAACAGAGAGAATACAGGAGGACAGAAAGGATCTGAGAGAATATTAAAGAAGATATAAAATCCCCTGAGGATGATGAAAAGAAAGAAGAAGAAAAAAGCAGGGAAACAGGCTCCGTGATGATGATGATGATGATGATGATGCTGCTGCAGAGAAGAGAGGATGAGATGAACAAGGGCCCCTATGGATGGAATGAAAAAGGGAGAAGAAGATGGAGAGGCAAGATTTAAGGGATGAGTGGCCCTGTGTCGCGTTGACTGGCTGGGTGAGAAAAGATGGCGGTGATTCATCCTCTGACGGTAAGTGGTTCTCAACGCAGGCAATCAGACAGAAATACAATGCTCATGTGGGCTGCGTGTGTTTTGGGAAATATGTATACGTCGCAGAGTTAAAGGGTGCAAAATGGATTTCTGCATGAGAGGAGAGAGAGAGAGAGAGAGAGAGAGAGAGAGAGAGAGAGAGAGAGAGAGGTGACTTTGTGGGCAGACTGTGCTCTGAGTGTCCCCAGACTGGAAGATATTGTATCACCATCATTCTGTTCTCTGGAACACATTCCAACTGTTCAAACTCTCTCGCTCTCGCTCCTCCTCTGTGTTCTCGCCCTCATCTGCCTCCGCCTCGATCATATTATGGGGTATTTAGAAGGCGCCGTCTCCCTTTGCACTGCTCCTAATTGCACCAAAGGCAGGAGAATGGCCCCTTGCATGCTTTCGTATGTAATCGCTCGCAATGCGACCAAGAATACACAGAGCGTGATGACACACGCACGCACACACACACACACACACACACACACACACACACACACACACACACTTTTCTTTTGCCATCTCCCCTGGCCGTCCTGGTAAATGCATATTAACTGTTCTAATTCACCACTAAATTAACAACTCTGACCTCAATTAGGGCGGTAATTGCGGCTGAGACCAGCCCCGCCCACCCTCGGCCCGGCTGCTAATTGGTTTAGGAAGCCTCCCCCCCGCCCCATCTCCGAGGCCCTCATTTAGCGAGACATTTGGCTGTCCAAAACAAACACATCTGCATTCACCTGAGACGACGCACCTTTCATATTTTTCTGTATCGCTCGCACCTTTCTCCTCCCCACCATCTCTGCGGCAAATGGGGTGGGGTGCAAACATGGAGGGAGAGAGACTGAGGCACAACAAAAATAAAAACCTGCACGTTGCCTCGGCTGCTCAATATTCAAGCCATTTGGGATGTTTCTTAGAATTTACCACACAATATCCACTTATGTAGTCTATAAATAAAGCGGGCTTGTCTCTCAGATACGTTTTTTTAAGGCGCTGCTCGCTGAGATCATTTAGAGTCTCAGACAGAGGGACGGGGGCGGCAGTTGGCTGCTGCCCTCGGGGGTCATAGACACTGAGAGAGACAATTTGTCTGCTCCTGTGTGTGTGTGTAGGTGTGTGTGTGTGTGTGTGTGTGTGTGTGTATGCAGATGCATGCTTAAAATCGCACGACACACACACACACACACACACACACACACACACACACACACACACACACACACACACACACACACACACCAAACCCCGGCGGGACCTCCTCACCCAGCTGATGCAACTGAACTGTAATTGACTGCAACACAAAAGGTTATGTGAGTTTTTCTCGCAGCTCCCACCTGCAAAACAACGTCTGGCGGAGAGAAACGGCAACTCACTCAATCACGCAGCAGAAATGGCTTCCTTATTGGCACTGAGCTATTGAGACAGCCCGAAGCTGCGTGCGCTCATGTGCGTGTGTGTGCATGAGTGTGTGTGTGTGTGTGTGTGTGCATGTGATGGGGCTAAATGAAAAGAGATGTGAATCTGAGTGATGTCCTCCTTTCTGAATCCTCATTTCCTCTTCAGATATCTCTACCCTAACCCCCCTCCACCGCCCCACCCCTCCCTGCGTCTTCTCTTCTCCTCATCAACCCACTCTCCCTCGTCTCATCCCTTCCTACCTCGGTCCTCTCCCTCTCATCGATCTGTATTAGAAACAGGATATGAGGAACTATGCTATCTTATCGCAGATCAGAGAGGGAGAGAGAATGAGCGAGGGAGAGACGGGGGAAGAGTCGGCTTGGGAGGCCAAGAGACGGGGGCGGCTGAAAGAAAATGAGAGACGGGGGGGGGGGGGGGAGAAGAGAGGACAGACATTGCTACCTCCATCCATCTCCTGCTTCCAACACAGGACTAGTGAAGCACCATGGGCCTAATTCGACTAACGATTGGGCCCAGATAAGACCCGCACTAATGAATGAATAAATGAGGAAATAAATAAATGAAATGAGCCGATGCGCGCTTAATGCGGGCGGTGCAAACACTCGGCTGCAAATTCTGGATTCCTGCACAACATCAAAGCAAAGAATAGATCCTCCACAGCACGGAGAGAAACTCCAGGTAAACAGACAGAAAGTCAAAGGACGAACATTGATGTTTCCGTCGTGTACTGGCTGAACAACGTGCACTGGGATTTGTATCACCTGGCCCGTGCTGCTGACCCATTTATCCCTCTGGTGCAGATGGCGTAGCACCTTGTGCCCGGTCCTGGCCATGCCCTGCCCTCTTCCTGGACCGGCGGCGTGTGGTAAGATCCTAACCTTTATCAGTGCGACAGGCCCTGCTGCTAGGGACACACACTCCCCGTCTGATCCTTATGCCCAGGTTCCTGCATTCACCATATGCCCTCGCCTCACCTCACCTCACCTCAGCACACACACACACACACACACACACACACACGCCAAATGTATATGGACACACACCCACACTGGCATGGGCGACACATCCTGACCTCTAGCTGTTCCACTTCGGATCGGCAGACGGGAAGCCACATGCAGAGTGAGAGGGGACTTTGGGGTCAAGGAGCTGGCTTTGGAAGGCAGCCACCATGTGAGAGACCTGCAGGTCCGACACAACAGTCCACACACTCACGGGTTTTGTTTCTTTTTGAAAAAGACAAGATAAAAAAAACTTGGGCCAGGACCCCCTAGGGTTTTGCGAGATAAAGCTGAGGAGTCGAGAGATGATTGATAAGATAGATCAAATATATTTCTGCTAAAAAAGGATATTTTTCTGATTTAGTTTTCAAAGAAAAATGAAATGAGAGTTTCACTTCTTCAGGCATCTAATAAACTATTCAAATGAAGTAATCCAAGAAGGGTCACTCATATAACCTTTGATCAGGGGTCACTAGTTCACTTTAAAAAGGTAAAAAATATAGAAAATCCGTCAAAAACATTGAAAATATAATTAAAAAAAATCATTTTTCTCTTCACTTTTCTTTTTGTCTTTAAATTCCAGAGGCATGTAACTAAGGCAGTGGGTTGAGACTCCCCACAGGGTCACTAAAATAAACCCGACAGTTTGTAAGATGATTAAAAAAGGTGGGAAAGAAGAGGGGGTGGGGGGGGTTCTGCCTAAAAAACAAATGACTTGATTTTTGTCAAGACTTTCCTTTTTTGTACTCTAAAATAAAAAATTGTTTCACCTCCGCAAGCCTCTGAAAACTATTCAAACTAGGGACTGTCTTGTGATGGGACCACATCTGCTGCAACACCAAATCAGGCCAGGGGCGTATCCACTTCCTCCGCCCTTACTTTCAGAGCTCTTGCTTGGAACACACTCATCTTGGGACTTGAACTTCAAGGCGAAGTTATCGTGGTGATATTGCGTTGAGAAAATCTCCACACAGTCCACAGACAGACAGACATTTACACACCTCTTCTGTAGTAGTTCCTCCGTGTCTTTTTGCCACGAGGACATACACACACACACAGACTCACAAGGTGAAAACAAAACCAGCGTTGCTCTCGCAGCTGGTAATGAAACAATCCAAGAAAGGAACATCACACTTTGGCTCAACGGCCTGCAAGTGTTAGAAATATAACCTGTGTTAACGGGTCGCTTGTAGACATTGATTCACCAAAAATGGTGCCAAACCTGAGAAAATCTGTTAAAACTAAATAACACATAATCTGTAATGCATTGCATGTCCTGAGACAGTGGCTAACCAGTGTCTTAATAAGATAAAGATGAGGAATACAAATCATGTTTCTGCATCAAAAACATTGCAATATTTCCATGCCTTGATTCCTTTATTTCGACATAATGAATAATTAACTATTCAATTCCAAGAGGGGAACATTACTCTTTGGTTGGATGCTCTGAACTCATAGAGGAGGTACTGCTTTGCTTTGAAAGGTCAACATGAATTGGGATCCACTTCATTAAGCTGTCAATGTTGCAGGAAGACATTATTTATTGTAGAACGTGATAATCAGTGTCTTTGTGTGTCAGGAAACATTTAATTTGGAGGCATGGTGACGTGAAATCTCGGGGGGGGGCAATGGCTTGGTCCTGTTTTTTTTATAAATTTAATCAATGTGATGTGATAATCGTCCTAGGTGTTTTGAAAAGTGGCTCTCCTTTTTGATTGGTTGTGAGAGCCTGGGGCTTTAGTATAAAGGTGTGTGGTTTCACGTGCCCGACAAAAGGCTGAGGCATCTCTAATAAACTCACTGCTGACAATGTGCGAGAATTCAACCTTTTCTTTCGTATTATTAAATGTTCCTATGCTCCTGTCTGGTGTGCATTAGATGACGCTCAGACAGAAAATAATCGTGTTTAAAATCTGTGAACACACGCTCCTGAAATGCCACAGTTTGTTCTCCTTCTAGGTGATCACTTTGGCGCTGCAGCCAGCGTATTCTGATTAATGACAAAAATGTGCACATTGTTTTTTTAAATTTCTTTTTATGCAAACTCTGATTACATTAATACCCAGTGTATTTTGGCAGAGCTCTACATCTTTGAGCAGTAAAAATCATTAACGCGTTATTATGTAAGGGAGCGTCGTTATGAACGCACTGAAGTGAGGCGCTTATAAGCGGGAAGAATGGGCAGTAAGCGATTGTGATCAGTCTGGTACAGCGAGACAGCAATGATGGATGGAAAGTGGTCGGCTCAGAGGCATGAAGGTCACACTCGATGACAGTGTGTGTGTGTGTGTGTGTGTGTGTGCGTGCGTGCGTGCGTGTGTGTGTGTTTAATCAATAGACAGGAGAGCTGAGAGCAAGACTAAAAATACATTGTGTGTGTGTGTGTGTGCGCGTTTGTGCGCTCTCATTCATCAGTGGTGACAATACCATGTGGAGTGTGCCACTGTGCCTGACAAATTCAGCCATCACGCGCGCGCGCACGCGCACACACATTCACACGAGACACCCCCGCGAAGGTGACACCGGCGGCCCGCGAGCGAGTTTGCTCATTGCAGTCAAGGGCACACCTGTGTCTGTGTGAAAACAGTCCACCTGGACTGTTTTCATGTCCTCGATCCTTTCCGGCCTTCTCATCTCCTTGCTAACCACGGCGCATCTCTTCTCCTGTTGGTTTCCTCTCTCCTCGTGCATTTCCTGTCCTTCTCCTGTCTTCTCGCTTCGGACTTATATTGTCGTCACCCCCCTGTTCTCGTCCTCCGCGCTCTCTCTCTCTCTCTCTCTCTCTGTCACACTCCCTCTGTTATCTGCTCGCTGTGATCAATTAGGAGACATTAGTCCCACAGATATTTGCAGGTGACAGGACCTCAGGAGGCCACGCTCTGCTTCATCTCTCCTCCCTCTGCCCTCGGCTCTCCTCCTTTTTCCCCAGCAGTGAAAACAACAGACCACTCTCCTGTCTCCCCCCTCAATCTCGCTCTCTCGTCCCTTGAGGTGTCAACTGTGACATATCAGCCTCAGCCCTGCTCCCTCTATCCTCCTCTTCCTCTCCCCTTTACGTTCTGGCTACCTGCTGGCAGCGACGCATCTCCCTTCCTTCCCTCTGTCCTCTCTGCTCTAACTCTATCCCACCACTTCCTTTTTTCCCCTTCTTCTTCTTCCTCCCCTCTCCCTTTCGTCTCCCTCTATCTCACTCTCTCCAGGTTGCCGTACACAATGACGGGCCCGTCTTCCCTCCTTGTATGCCAGCCGCTCACCTGTATCCTAGCAACCACCTCTCCTTTGGCTCCGGCGCTCCATGCGGAGCAAGCAAACAAGACGCCGGGGGAATGGAGAACAAGCACTCTCGTTTATCCTCCTCCATCCATCCGTTCAGTCATTCCTTCACACGTAAAGACAAGGCCATACTCCGCTGGAGTTGGGAGCTAAATGCGTTAGCCGAACACACAAATTAACTCTCTCAAACTCCCACATTTTTTAACAGATATGCAGAGACACACAGCTGCACTTGTTTATTCCATGTTGTGCATCCATGTGTGTTTTTTTATCATCCCCGTGGCTCCATTCTAACAGTAGGACACAGCGAATACACCGCGTTCCACATTATTAGGCAAATTGTATTTAAGGGTCATAAACATTAATTTTTTGTTTTTTCAATGAAACTCATGGATGGTATTGTGTCTCAGGGCTATTTGGATGATTGAAATCATCCAAATAGTAATAATAATAATTAGTTTGCCAGGTGAGCCCAATCAAAGGAAAACTACTTAAGAAGGATGTTCCACATTATTAAGCAAGCTACATGTTTCAGGCAAAATGGGGAAGAAAAAGGATCTCTCTGCTGCTGAAAAGCGCTGCTCGCTGAGGTCAAGGTATCACAACATTGGATATTTCCAAAAGAATTGCGCGTGATCATCGGACGGTGAACAAATTTGTCACCGATTCACAGCACAAGCGGGTTCGTTCAGACAAAGGCAAAATAAGGAAGATTTCTGCCAAACAAATGCGTAGGGTTAAGAGAGCAGCCACTAAAATGCCATTGAATAGCAGCAAACAGGTGTTTGAAGCCGCTGGTGCCTCTGGAGTCTCGCGAACTTCAAGATGTAGGATGCTCAAGAGGTTTGCAAGTGTCCTTAAACCTGTTATTCGGCCACCCCTAAACCAAGCTCACAAGCAAAAAAGGTTGCAGTGGGCTCAGGACTACATGAAGAATAACTTTCAAACTGTTTTGTTTACGGATGAGTGCCGTGCAACCCTTGATGGTCCTGATGGATGGAGTAGTGGATGGTTGGTGAATGGCCACCATGTCCCAACAAGGCTGAGACGTCAACAAGGAGGTGGCGGAGTCATGTTTTGGGCCGGAATCATGGGGAGAGAGCTGGTAGGCCCCTTCAGGGTCCCTGACGGTGTGAAAATGACCTCGGCAAAGTATGTAGAGTTTCTGACTGACCACTTTCTTCTGTGGTACAAAAAGAAGAACCGTGCCTTCCGTAGCAAAATCATATTCATGCATGACAATGCACCATGTCATGCTGCAAAGAATACCTCTGGGGCATTGGCTGCTATGGGCATAAAAGGAGAGAAACTCATGGTGTGGCCCCCATCTTCCCCTGACCTTAACCCTATTGAGAACCTTTGGAGCATCATCAAGCAAAAGATCTATGTGGGTGGAAGGCAGTTCACATCCAAGCAGGTGCTCTGGGAGGCTATTATGGCATCCTGCAAAGACATTAAAGCAGAAACTATCAAAGAACTCACAAGTTCAATGGATGCAAGAATTGTGAAGTTGATATCAAAGAAGGGGTCCTATGTTAACATGTAACTTGACCTGTTAAGATGTTTTTGATTCAAACTTTTCTTGATTTCAGTAAATATGACCTCCTAATGCTGCAAATTCAACAAATGACGTTTTTTTTTTCTTTACAACCTATAAAATATCTTGAAACTCTGAAATTCTGCATAATAATTTGGAACACTGCACTTTGAGTTTTTTATTTTTGAAAAAAATACTGTTATCATTAGGAGGTTTGTTCAATAGAATTTGACTTATACTCTAACAGTTGATGACTTGAAAATGATACTGACTGACTGTGCATTACTATTTAGGAAAATCTGAGCAAAGTGAAATTTGCATAATAATGTGGAACGCGGTGTAAGCTTCAAAGAGATAACATCTACGGTACTCCTGAAGCATGCTGAGTCCAGCCTTTCTAAAAGGTTCTCCGTGCACACGTGTGTGTTTTTCTAGAAGATTGTCCAGCGCTTTCTGAAGCTTCATTCATGGCCTTGAGAAGCACGAAAGAAAAATATAATAAAAAGTTTAGTTTTGAAGGCCAGCGAGCCCACAAAAGTCTCGCTATCAGACGCACACGTTGTCGCACACACAGGTAGTACGCACGCACATACGCTCCCGCACGCACGCACAAAAAGAAAAATGCTGTTCAGGCACATGTGTCTTGGTGTAATTTATGAGCGGGCTCCTGGGCGGACGCCTCAGAGGGGTCCTCTTCACGCTGCATGGCTCTGGGTGCTCTGCACAATCCCCCCAGTGAGTGTTGGGCTTCCTCACACACATAGACACACACACACACACACACACACACACATACACACACGTAACACACAAACAAGGCTCGACAAAATCCCCCTTATGAGCAGTGAACTCTTCCGACGGAGACTCGCTGCACGATTAACGCTACAAAAAGCTAGGTAAACACAAGGGTTTCAGGCTTGGCAGCACTGCTACAGCTCTGTTCAGCACAGACTAAACACCAGAGCCAAACATTTCCTTTCAGCAGCTGAAAAAAAGGAGCCCCACAGTTAGCAAAAGTAATACTGTAATGACAATAAAGTATCATTACAGCCTCCTTCAGTTTACCGAATTATAGCCACTTGCACAATTACGTTGCACTGACGTCCGGCATACAATAAAACAGTAAATACGCAGAAAGAGGAGCTTAAAGGGAAACTTCCTCACACTGATATCCATTAAAACAATGCAGCATTATACAGCCTGGTACATTCACACTGTATTGGGACAGCATGCACACCGGTCTTATTTTTAGTCATTTACTATTATGGCTAACAAGCTAATGCTAATAATTATCAAGACAGATTAACAACACAGTTAACAAGTTGTATGTGCGTGGGAAGTACCCAGATGGCGCACTAACACTGATGTAGTGGTGAAAAAAAAAGAAGAAGTGCAGATAAAGCAAGTAATTATGTTCTCAGATATACAAAGTTTTGAATTATTTTCCTCATTAGTTCCTTTATCAGCTTCATATTATTAACAATTACATGTTCTCTGATGAAAACAAATATCTGTGTCATTGCATTCCCAGCGTGAGCCCCGGACACTGCCAATAAAAATAAGATGGAGGGTTTTGTGTACGTTCCTACGCTCCACTACATCTCTGCCCTCAAGTATCAGCGGGGAAGGTCCTTCCTTCCTCTCGCCACTCCTCTGCTCGGCTCCATATGTCGCTGTCCAGCGCAGTGTGACCGCGCAAAGCTCAGGAGAAGACGGATCTGTCTGTGTGCCCCAGGGCGAGGGGGCCTTGGTCTGCTCTGGAGGACGCGCACTGCTCTCAAGGGCACTCCGACAGGGTACACAAAAGCACGCACGCACGCACACACGCACACACACACACACACACACACACACACAGAATTGAGAGTGCACGTGTGCTTTTTGAAAACATCCCGGCATGCAAGCTGAAGTGCACGGAGCTCACGGATACACACACGCACATGGAGATGGATGGTGATGTATGTATATATATATATATATATATATATATATATATATGTATTTATAAATAATGTAAAATTGTATTAATAATGTATGTAGAGGAGATAAGAAGGTTGTTCTTTCTGCTGATGCCACTGTTTCCTAAGATCCCCCATCTGTTGCCTCTGGTCTCTGGGGTAGGAGGCCAATCAAGGGCTCGGTGACACATCTGCCTCCTCACACTCACACACACGCACACACACACACACACACACACACACACACACACACACACACACACACACACACACAGCCAAACATACATAGATTTTCTGTTCCTCCTCTTTCTATTGTCTATCCCTCTCTCTCTCACACACACACTTACATACAGGCCTGCATTCTCCTGTCCAGTGAACCAGGTCAAGAGGGGATAAAAAACCCTTGCCCACGCACACACACTCTCCGACTCGCTGCTCTTTCTCTCTCTCCTCCCTTCAGATCAAACAGAAGCCAGCCATCACAATCTCCTCCCGAGGTGCTCTCTAAGTGCTTTCCTCTGAGCATCTGCCGTTCCTTTAAGTATGACTATCGCGCATTGGCTTCAGATCAGTGAAGAGGCTTCCGCTCCCCTGCTGGGTGAGTCAGGGATTCCTATCTTAACGATACCTGCTCACGTAATAAAAAATAAAAAAAACACAGCCACAGTATGCTGTGGTGTGTGCATCTTCCCGTCTGTCTGCCTGTCTGTTTGCTGATGCAGAGTGGAGGCCAGGGCCCCTGGCTGAGTCTCATTTTGACAGTGCAGCACGAGGCTGCAGTGACAACCCTCGCACCCTGAGAATCGGCTTTGTGTTTACAGCAGGCTGTTGGCTTCACTGTGGTCTGGGATGAATACAGATACGAGCAAAGTTCATGTGCTACGGGTCAGGGCAGAAACAAACAGGGCTAACCTGAAAAAGGTGTGACTAAGCATGTGTATTTAAAAGAAATGATGAAAGTATCCTATTCATGAACAACATGTGGTGCGTGATATCGCTTACCGATGAAGTAGGACAGCAGGACGGCCAGCAGGGCGGCAGCTGCGATGGCTGTCACCGCCGCACATTTCCAGCTGCAGTACTTGGACGGCTTCTTGAGCTTGAAGGCCGAGCGGGAGAAGGTGTTTCTGGGTAGCAGGCGAGGGGGCGGAGAATACACGGTTCCCGAGGTCAGGGGGTAACCAGGGGAGGAGCTACTGAAGAGAGGGGTGGTCCCTGACGACGTCTTGAACAGGAAGTGCCTGAAGAGGGAAAAAACACAGGAGAGGAACAAGGTCATCCTACAGGAAAATATGTCGTTACGGCTTGTGTTACTGTGTTAAGAGTCGATTCTGGGCCTGAAATAACTGGTTAAAAAAGAAGGAAGCTCTGGTCGAGAGGTAAACATGTAGCAGACACACCACAGTGCCGCCCAATCAGAGGCCAAGCGACAGGGTCACATATGTGCAAGCTTCTGTCCAATTTCTCTTTCCGATGAACCCTTCCTGCCATATGGGTTTGAACATCCTTGAACTGATTGTGTCTCCGTTTCAGCCCGTTCCAGTCCAAGGTCTCTTTTTAACCTCCACCTGCTACACTCTTTTTCCCCCCCTCTTTCCATTCCGTCGTTTCGCCTCCGCTCACCCCACTTACGATGCGCCTCGTTTCTGCACTCGATGGCTTCAGAGGATCACTGCCGTCCACCTTTTCCTGTTCTCCTTGCCCTAGTGAGGTCAGAGCTCAGAGAGGATAAAAGAAGGATTTTAACCATCATCCCTTTGCTCATATTACCCATTATCTCTGATATCGCTGCACCTGCTCTCCCAACGTCTCCTTCGCTACTCTCCCTCCTCCTCCCATTGTTCATGCCATCATCTTCCTTCCCTCTCCTGCAACTCCACTCTTTCCCACATACATTTACTGTATACATTTCCCTGTTCCTTTTTTTTCTTGTCTCCTTCTCCTTCCTTTCTTTCTTTTCAGACTCCTTTTCTGATCTTGTAGGAACATTGTTGCCATGGTAAGGAAATGCTCTTAAGAAACTTTTCAAGGACATAATAAGAGCAACTTCAGTGCCAACTTTTCGACATCTTTCGCGACACCCACACGGGGCGCGAGGAGCTGCCCCGACACAGACAACAGGTGGTTCCTTAGAAGAAAGCCCTCAGGTGAATGTGACCGATCAGAGGAGGCCAGGTCACTCCATTGCAACAAAGATGACTGAGGCGAGGGAGTTTTTTTTTGTCTGCTTTTGTCTGTGTGTGTGTGTGTGTGTAGGTGGTCGTGCTCGGGCTTTTCTGTCTTTGTGTCTTTGTGAGTTTCTGTTCTTTGAAGGGAGGACATTTCTGAAAATAAAGGACATTTTGTCTGGTCCTCCTCATTTCTGCTTGAGGGCTGGAGCCACATTTCAGGCATGTTGTGATGTTTAAACAACAATTCCTGTTATTACAAAATGTTCTTATTTAAGTAGTTTTAGCCATCATTTCTCTTGTTATGATAACAATAAACACACATCTATCTTGATATTCTCAAACACTCTATTTGGAGGCAAAACCCCCAGAGTGCACAACCAAAATACTGGCACTAATAAATAATTGCACAGGAAAATTGTAGGCCATAGTAGAACCATGAAGTCAGTCCTGGTTATGAAGCAGGCAGCAACCTCTGGGTCTGAAAAGTGAAGCCGATTAAACTTGCCTTCTCTCCACTGGCCATCAGGGGCGACTCCTCTGGTGGAAAAAGAGGTCTGATTGTGTTGGAGTCTTTGAGAAAATCCCCCTACTTCTCACATGAGCTAATGGTCTCAATTATTTTGGTGGCCTAAATAAATGTCTTGTTCAGCGCTTTCGGTTGTACTTAGCTCCACCCTCTCGTGTCACTTCTTGTGGTAAAAAAACAAGATGGCGACGGCCCAAATGCCAAACGCGAGGCTTCAAAACGTCCTTAACGAGCCATTATGGAATTAGCAGCATTGTTAGGCTAACTTTACTGCTATCAAGGACACATAGCTAACGCTAATGTTAGGCATTGCCAATTGTTTAATGATTTACGACATAACATTGTTAACATTGTCTAGGGCTCATTGATTTCATGTGTGCAAAGTTAATTATCTAGTGCTGGCTCTTAGCTAACGTTGACTTAAACATTAGCTGACTGAGGCAGGGTTAAAGCTGGCATTCACTTACTCTTCTTTGTCTTCCTTCAAATGTGGAATAAGGTTGAACCTTATTGTGTCTTTGTCTGCCATTTCTTTGTTTTGCATATTGCTTTAAGTTCAGCATTTACAGCATTTACTAGACATCATGTTTTGTCTGTGCTGCTACATTCGCTTCTTGTACTGACACATTTTTTAAATATTTTAGCTTTGGGAGGATACCAAGTAATTCCAAGTAAAAAGCCTGAAGTCGAGTTCATGTTCGTTTTCTTTATCAAGTGGAGACAAGTGGATACCAGCTTGTAACTTGCGTCTGCCTCTTGAACAAGACACGTGACTGACATGGAGTGTCCTCAGAAGTGAAGTCATACAAATAGGTGTGTGCGTGCAAAAATGTGTCAGTGCTCTGCTCTTCCTTCTGGAGCTCACAGTCTCTTTTATTCAGACGAGGCTATCGTCGGACCAGCGGTAAAGACACGGGCTATTTAGAATAATGCTTAACTGCACTTTGCTGTGAGGTCTCCTATCCTTGTGATGCCTTTAATAACAGCTGTTTCATAACAGCGTGTCTATCCGTGTGTCTTCTCTTCTTAAACACAGTTGGTGAAAACAGGTGATGAGCTCAGAGCATAAAGATTTGGTTTGGGAGCACCGCTTCACTCTCGATCAATTATTCAGCCAGTCTGCGCTCTGTGCTCTCTCTCTCTCTCTCTCATCTCACACCACTGATTGTTGGATTCTTCTCATTTTTCCTCCTCCACCTCTTCTCTCCTCCTTTCTCCCCCTTTACCTGTCAGGTACGCTGCGTGACACCAAGGAGAATAGAGGAAGGAGAAGAAGAGGAGGGGGTTGGGGGCGACAACCTCTAGACGCACAGAGGCTGAATGAGCGCAAGGAGTTGGCACGCAAAGAAACATGAGGTTATTGTCTAAAAATACCACCCGCTCAGTGTCACAGCCCTAAATTTGAATATGCATGCACAAAACCTACAGGTTTCCAAATGCTAGGACGCGTGTGGAAGGCATGTGTATACGCACAAACACACACACATCCCAAGGTCAACCAGCATGTGTCTTCGCTTCAACACATTTTCACAGCCACTCTGTGATGGCAAGGCCAGTGGTAATTAATTACAATACCCCTCATGTGTGCACGTATGCAAGGAGGAGGTGATCTGGTCAATTACTTGCCTTCCGCGCGGCGCCATTTGTAAGCGACTTAATGTGCTGGTATGCATTTGAACGCGGGGCCCTCAAATTCATTTCATTTCATTTCCTGGCTCCGTCTGTTTGTGTGCAGAAGCTCCACGCCGAACTTGGTGTGGGATGGGAATATGTCTATGGGCCACACTAATTACGAGTAGGAATGGAAAGTGTCTAATGTGCTCTGGGGAGGTAATTGACATTGATTTATGTAGCGGAGGACTATGGAGGGGTTCTATCATAGCAGGCAGCCGGCAATCACAATTCTGTATCATTAGGGCCGGGGTGTGTGTTTGCTCGCATCCGTGTGTTTGTGTGTGAACATTGTGGGATTTTTTGACAGTGGTCCAGCATGGAAACGTCACACATAATTAGAGAGGGCTGACAGAGACCCCTCCCTTCCTCCTTCTTCCACTGAGCTGCCAGCAGCCCCCCCGCCCCCCATGAAGTCTAACCATTGCTACCTCGCTGTCATGCATCCTGTCTTACACATGCAACCCACACACACTCACACATACATGCAGAACTAGCAAGCACTAACTCACACACTGACACACATTTGCACAGACTCAGACATGGGCACCCGCCCGCCCACGCACAAACAATAAAAATCCATGTGGGTTTTCTTTCGCGAGATTGCCCTGTACGTGCTGCTAAGCATTTCATTTGCATCCTCGCGGAGTGAAAAAGTGACCTCAGAGAGGGATAGAGGATGGAGAGGGAGGCTATAGATTGGAAGGCAAACAGAGAGAAAGGGAGGGTGTGTTCACTCCATTCCAACCCTGTCCCCCATCGAGAAAAAGAGAGGACCTGGACAATTAACCACAGAACAGAGAGCATGCTGGGTAATTAGCAGGAAGTCAAAGCTCGCATTCCCCTTGAGCGAGCGAACTTGCGTGCTTTCGCAAGCACACACTCTTCATTTTCTCAGCTCTCACAAACATGTGGTTGCTTCGGATAGCGCTATGAGAATAATCATCAGAGGTAGAGAACAATTAGCGGAGGTTGGCTCGGCGTGGGGGTGACTGAAAAAAAATTAAAACGGTCAGATCTCAGAATGAAACAAAAGGCTCGGGGATCGGAGGAGGCTCGAGGATGGCGTCGTGAGAATTGTTCCCCGCTACAATTGTAGAAAACAACAATCAGCAGATGGACACAGTATAATGGGCATTCATTCGCCGAGTGTTGCTTTGAAGGAGGACAGGGAACAATGAGTGCTGAGTGATATGTGTAAAAAGCAAAAATATACAAAGCTATGCAGAGATGTTATGAAGACATTTATTTAGGTAACTCAAATGACGGCTTGTATTACGGCAGTTCTTTTTTCTGTGTGAAGGCGCCCCACATCCCCTGAAATACCTACACTAACATATAAGGGAATTCATTACATTTATTTTTTATGAAATACAATTACAGGCTTATTAAGCTCCAGCGAAAATAATCATTGGTATATTTAATAAGGGAGGCAATTGATCATCGTCAAGTAGATGAGATGCGTCCGGATCTATCTGATTATGCTCAGCAATGATTGATCGATCACATTGCATGTGTGCTTCGCAGTAATTGATCAGAGCAGCATGTTGTAATGTCGGCTGAAGGTAATTTGATGTCCACCAGTTGGACCCAGTCCAATCTGTATTGAGCCAACGTTAGTTTTTAAGCTCAGTTTATCCTTTACAGCGGCTGTGACAGGAAGTGGGGTGGGGGTAACCCTGTTTCTTTGTCGTGTTTCAGGAATTTTCACACTTTGAAAATCAGCCAAAGTCCCGTGAGGGGAGTCAAGGGGTGTGGTCCTGTGCTATAGTAGCCACGCCCACTTAGGTTGGATGGACCAAAAGTGTCTGGACCAAAAGTGTCTGGACATTGTCTAATTTCAGTTTTAATTCCCCTCAAAATGACATGTAATTGAGAAAACAGGCAAGGTCAATTTAGTAGTGGAGCATTCTATTAATCAAGCATGGACTCCCATCGTCTGATGAAGATCATGTAACATGATCAAAAGTGCAACAACAGCTTTGAAATAAAACTTTGAGTCTCAGACAATGAGAGTTTTTCTCTGCATTGCTCATTCACATCATGACATGACACAACGCGATAGCATTCTCCACATACACAATATGATCGTGTTAACTCTGTGTTTCATCACTCTTTAAAATGAATACCTGAAACAAGTGAAAGTGCAGTTGGAAAAAAAGAGAGCTTACTTTGTGGCTCTGCATAATAATATTGGATATTGTGTTTACAATATACACTGCTTGAATAAACCTGATATTATGTGGGTTGCATATACATATCACAGTCTCGGTCACAGGGCTGGGCATGAATCTTTATCTCTGTCACCGACTCCTTCTTCTTCTCCTTCACCCCCCCGCGTGGCTCCCACAGGTAGCATCTCCGAATCTGTCCCCGCAGTAATGCATTTGAAAGTATCCTACAGCCCCCCCACCACCGCCCCGCCCCAGCTTCTGCTGCTCCTTCCAGATAAATTGAGATGCTCCATCCCTCTCAGTGATCCTATTTCTCCCCTAGAGCTGTGGCCCGGAGCGGAGGGAGCAGGGGAATGTCCTGAGATCACAGAGACAGATTGAAACTGGCATCAGCTAGCCAAGCGGCTCCAAGGGACCGATTGGAAATCAGGTGCTCTCTCTGAAATACCGCAACACATGTACACACATGTGCGCATGCATGTACACCGAGAAATGAATTTTTTGCCTGCCTGCCTCACACGCACGCACACGCACACGCACACACACACACACACACACACACACACACACACACACACACACAGGCACCAGCCATCTATAGTCATTTATCTCACACCGGTAAATGTATCCATGTTCGACGGGCCCCAATCTCCTTCCTCTGCCTTTCTATCTTCTCTTACACACACTCCCCAAAACAATCTCCTTCAATCACCGCCTCTCTCCATTTCTCTCCCTCTCTCTCCCTCTTTATCTCTCCCTCCACTACCGTAAACTATTCCGTTCCATTCCCCCCCCCGCCACCAATCTAGCTTTCTGCTATATCACCCCCCCACACACTCTCATCTTGTCCTATCTCTCTCTTTCCCTGCTAGTCATCCAAGCCCTGGGGTGTTCTTAGGTGATCAATCTTCATCCTCTCAGCACTGTCACACTATCGGGTCAAGCCAAAAGACACACACACACACACACACACACACACACACACACACACACACACACACACACACACACACACACATGCTATACTATAACGAGTGGACAATAAATGCCAAAATTAACATATGATTACAATGGGGAGCAGTCGCGGTCATAGAGAGCACACTTGCTCGGATGCAAACATACACACACATACGTGTGCGCGCGCGATCGTGCTCTCTCCCTCCGTCACATGTGCCGGTTACAACGAGTCGGGAGGGCGGGCTCATGCCAAACGCGGGGATGGTGTGACTCTCTGGCTCTGACTCTGGTCCCAAGCTCCAGCAGCTCCAGCCAGCCCACCCGATCTCCGCCGTGGCCAGGCCCAGTAGAGGAGGGCCCAATCTGGGCTGGAGGGTGGAGCTGGAAGCTCTGTCGGCCGCTCTGGGCTCCAGTCACTGCGGCGGGCTCCCGGCCATGCCCAACCCCACCACCTGAACATGACCAAATACTGGCGCTGAGGCGAGCTCCACGCCGTGTGTCAGTGTGCTTGTCGCTTTGTTTCAATCTGTAAAGATGGCGGCCGCAGCGGCTTCTGCGAAAAAGTGGATTTATAACTTTATTTTTGTCAGCCACAGATAATTTTTTTAAGAACATAAATAACTAAAAACGACCTGTCTCCTGAAACGATGTTATGGCATATAGGCATCGCCATGGCAACACGCGCCTGGATAAACAATTACACTGGAAATAGCTTCTATTTCAAGCTGTAGGTGTTCTTGTTCAACGCCGCGCGTCTTCTTATCCATCATGCATACCGCCGCGGTGCGTCAGCACAGGTTGAGCGCGGACCTGAGACCAGCGGGGCTGAATTAAACATGGCCGGGCCTCATAAATACTGCACAGGGCCGGCACTCGGGGGAGCTTATCTGGGACCTGGAAGCCCCAGCGCCCAGCAGGAGAAACACAACTACAGCTTGCTGAGTAAATGCTCAGAGAGCGCATGTGCGCATGCTTGCAAGCATGTAGGCAGCGTCCCCTCTCACTGCATGCCTCATGAATAGTAATACCCTGCATGAATGCTCTATTTGCCTGATAAGTGTTCTTTGTGTACTGGCAAAAGCGCATATGTAGGGTGTGTGAAATGGTTTGTATTTCCTGCTCCCTCACTTCAGGGTGCATGCATAATAGCTTTGATAGCTTTCTGTATGTGTTGCACTGGGAGATGAGGTAGAGAATGCATTTGAGAAGCACACCTTTGTGGATCAGTGGCCAAGAGCAATTTTCATTTTGTTAATACATTTGGCTTCGAATGATGGGTGGGGTGTAGCGACGCACTGCACATGATATTCTGCGGTGATGTGTTTGCTTAGGGAACAAAAAAGTGTTGCTTGTGTCCGTTAGATGCGCCGTTAACAAATTATATTATAAAGTGTCTTTGAGGCAAATCAGTTGAATGGGTCAAAGTTCATGTCTTCTACCTTTTTCATCCTTATGCTACGTTCACACCAAAAGCGTTGCGAATTTTTTTGCGCAAGTAGATTATATTCAAAGTCAATGCACAGACACGAATGGTTGCGAACAATGCAAATTTATGCCGGGCGGCGCGAATCCGCCTCATTTGCGCGAGAAAAATTTGCGTGACGCTGTGTTGCGAAAGCGTTGAGATGCTGCGCCCCTCATCACTGCCGTCCTGTCTGTGAAATCCAGCGAGCTGTATGCGACTATGGATGATGTTATGAACCCAGACATGTTGGGGTTTAAAGTTTCGACGTTTGTGGAATTTCCACAACAAGTATAAAGCAGAAATAGCGGTTATTTCCATGGTGGATGGCAGAAATGGTAACGGTTTTTAATGGAGATAAGCCACGGAGATAAGCCACGCCCACTTTCCAGCGCGAATGAAGCAAATTACGTGAATAAACCACAAATAGTCCAGCGAGTAAACTCACGCTTTTGATGTGAATGCAGCATTAGTCCCGATTTGTGGACGTTCATGCATTGCGGGAAGATTGTTGAAAACACAAATTCATCATGGGGAAGACAATCAGCGAGAATAAAATGATCATAGGCTTCTGTTGCATCATTAATTATAACTGTAAAATGTCATAATACAAAGTCTGATAATTCGTCTGTATGAAGAGGCAGAGTAAATCTGTCTGGAGCTTGGACACACTGTACAGTTCAACTATGTTGAACCAGTAGCAAGTCCATTAAAGCCATTCAATCTTGCCCGGTGCTTTATTCACATTTGGAGCATAGTAAAGCACGGTGTACAAGGGTAGAGTCGCGCAAGATGTTTTAATTTCAATGGAGTTGTATTGAACCTGAGCGTTCTCAAAGTTGTTTACCAACTGCAAACCACCTTGACAGCTGACCTTTAAAGTAATGGAGAGCCGAAGAGTGAATAGGAGCATTCATTTCATTTCATCAGGAGTAAACAAAATCCACTTCAATACACTTAAACACGTAAAAACTCAGTTAGTTTAAAAGGTGGCTTGTGTTTAGCAGGCTGGCGTAAACACTGCTGTTAAGCTAGTATGTTACCGGTTTAGCTTGGCAGTTGTTTGCTGGTTTATACTGGCACGTAGTGGTAACGGACCACTTTTGATCCGTGATCCGTACGGATCCTTACTCGCAGCCATATGAACCGCGGATTCATTAAGCACTTTATTGTTAACCATCTCAGTGTGAAATAAAGTTTTACTGACGGTCGTTAACCGCCAATATTAGTAAAATATGTGATTAATGCTTTTCTAGACACCGATCCGTGTTTAAAGTGACACCAGGAGAACGAGGGTTCAGTTCAGTTACATTATGATGCGTTCAGGCTCTGTTCGGGGGAAATGAGTACGGTAAGGTCAATTATAACGTTATCATGATGTCTTCACATGTGATCTCTAAAATGTAGAGTTGGTGAGAAACTTTAATAAATCCAGTTGTTTGTTTTCACAGCAACACAAATAGATATTAGAGATGAATTATGACCTGTTTACATGAAGCTCGAAGCAGATTATAATACATCATTCAAACTACTAATTACAAGATTTATTTTGATCCATAAAAATACAATCTTTTTTTCCTCATCATTTGAATTATGGGTTTTTATGAGGAAAAAATAAACTATAAATTACTATAACAAAGTTCAAGGATGACGATTAGAATTTTTTATGGTTTACTGACTGAATTAAATTATTTAAATAGTCTGGAGCCTTGTAGACCAGCTGCTATAGTCAAACAACAATATGGATCATCAATAAACTGCAGATAGTATCGGCAGGAACAAAAAAGAACGTAATCACGGATCTCGGAAAGTTATATTTGCACATTTAACATTTTCTTTTATACGATTTGTGATCCGATCCGTGATAAAAAGGTGACAAAAAAGAATGCTTTCCGTTGGTGAGATTGTATTCTTAACGTTCGTAACAAAGTCTATGACTGCTGGAGAGAGTAAACAGTTTTGTATCGGGTTACATCCGCCTCGGCTCTTATTCTCTCTGCGAGCATCTTTCTTGTTGTTCACAGGAATGTTGTTGAAGCAGCACGGCTCTGACCTTTTATTCCTCGCCAAGGCTCATTCCACTGCTGTGCTTACTGTAAGAAAAATTATAAAATAAAAATATTTCCTCTGACCTGGTCTCCAGCGGGACGTTACTGTTGAGAACCCAGCTATCTTGCAGCTGCACCGACTCTGGGGTGGTCGGCCCGTCTCCAGGGCCCGGAGGCGGAGCGTGAATGGGGTTGCGTCCCCCTCTCAGGGTGTTTCTGTTCAGGCTGTTGGCCGACTGGTGGGATAAGGTGTGGTGGTTGTGCGGAGGTGGCAGCGGAGGCCGTAGCGTGGACTGGCTGTGGTGGTTGGCGGCCCCTGGAAAAGAAAAGAACAGAGAGGGATTTAAGTGCCACACTTCCTCGTGAAGGAAATCAAAGAGTTTCAGACGACAGGAGTTTGTGCCAAGACGCTACAAATGTAGGACAGAAAATGTTATTTGATATTTTGTGTTTATTCCTAAGCATGCCAAAAAATGAATAAAAAATAAGCCTTTTACAGCTGGCAAATAACTTCATTAACATTCCATTATGTGCAACTTTTGTGTCGGCAATCATTTTGTAAGAGAAGGTGTCATATTTTCCAAATGGTCGATAACTTATTTTGGCAGGATACAGTGAAAGTGAATACATGAAACTTGATGACCATGTTTTCACATTTTTTGCTTGAGCAAATTTCCTACGTTTGTGTCCGCTCTATTTTTAGCCAATTCTTCCACTTTCTCACATTCACGCTTTTTTTTTTTGTTCCTGTTTTCTTTTTCACAACTGAGAGAAAGTGTGTGAATGTCTGTGTGTGTGTGTGTGTGTGTGTGTGTGTGTGTGTGTGTGTGTGAGAGCAGTACTCGAGCACTCCGCACAGCGTGTGCCCTCATCTCTTGCTCTCAGACTTGGGGGAACATGTCAGCTAGAATCCAATACCAGTCCTTCCAACTCTGAGCTAATGGACTGTTGAGTGAGAGAGCTGAAAAACAAACCCGGATGAGTCAGACAAGAACACCCATTCACACATCACCTTTCTATCTCCGACTCTGTCTCTCTCTCTGTGTGTGTGTGTGTGTGTGAATCAGTGGGGGATCTGAACCCGTCTGGAGCATGTGCGAGTCTGTGTGGTCTTGTACAGGAATCAAATCAATAAAAAACACATATCATACAGTATAGGAGCTTGACGAGGCTGCATCATTACCATACTTTTGTTCACACATTGACAGGTGCGTACTCACAGCACAGTGGATCAAAAAAAGAGGTCAAGGAAGCGCATCGTGGTACAATAAACCTACCACGCGTACCGTGGTCTGAATGGAAACGTCGGAATTCGCTGCAAAGACACACCGGAGTCATTGATGTTACATTAGGCTTTGAATTCTTGCTTTACAACACAGTTTGCTTTTTTCCCCCTCTCCTTTCATCAGCATGACATGCCGCGCTTTAATCGTTATTTTACACATCTGAGCGTTGGAATACATTATGGGGATTGTGTTTGTTTGCGCATTGCCTTCCTCGGCGCTGATCAAAGGAGGGAGTGAGCGCACATATGCACACACGCTAGCTTTGTCAAGCTGCGCAATCACACTTGCCCTCCATTTGTCATTTCCTCTTGAATTGGTTAAGAAAAAACAAGAAGCAGCGAGCGGGAGGAAGGGAGACTGGTGGATGTGTTGCACTCTCCTGTCTGCTTGGATATCTGTTGGTCAAGGGATTCCTGAGAGGCACGAATGATAGCGACTTTACACTAAGCCAAAACACAGATGCGCACAGCAGCCAGCTCATGCAAATCAATCTAGGCAGCAAGTGTATTTATAGCAATATGTCTGCATGCTAACTTTCCCTCTTTCTTCCTCATTCTCCTGGATGTTCAGATAGGGTGACCAGACGTCCTCTTTTTCCCGGACATGTCCTCTTTTCGAGAGCTAAAAAAAGCGTCCGGCAGGGATTCCAAAAACGTCCGGGATTTTGCTACGTGCGGGAAAATAGTTATTACCCCTTACAAGTTTTGGAAATGGTACGTCCGGGATTTTGCTACGTCCGGGAAAGTAGTTATTACCCCCTTACAAGTTTTGGAAATGGTATCTCCCTCACGTTCCACCTTCTTGCGCAAGCTCTGACTGTAGAGAGAACTGTCATTGGTCGACCGATCTCAATGTAAATTTAAGTTCACGGCATGCTATACACTACTACCCCCCCCCCCCGCGACGAAGTGTCCTCCTCCTCCTCCTCCTCTCTCTCTCTCTCTCCTCCACCTCCACCTCTCCCCCCCCCGGAGCGAAGTGTCCTCTTTTTCACAAACTCAAATCTGGTCACCCTAGTTCAGAGCACACATACGGGGCAGCGAGCTCCCATGCAACTGCAGCCGTAATGGCGACCTGTTTGTAAGGTGACCTGATTCTGGCGCCGCTGGCGACGCAGGTGTCACCCATGCCCCCATTCCTGAATAACCGACGCTTTTGAAAGAAGAGAAGAGCGGGAGAGGGGAAGGAGGAGACGAGAGTAGGATGGAGGGGCCCGACCTCTGCTACCAGGGAGAGACACAACACATCTGTTTGCACGTTTCAAACGCGCTCCTATGGGAGAAACAGGCGCACGTGCGTGGGGTTGTGTACGCACGCGCGGCTACACACCTGCGGGGAAAGTCAAACCCCTGCATCATACATGCAGAGTGTAAATTGATATTAAAGTGCAGAGAGAGTTTTATTTTATCGTAGTCTCCTCCCCGACGCAGCCTCATTCCTTCTGGAGGATTGTTTTCCTCTCTTTCATCTCACTTTTATTTGCATTTTGTTTGTCTTCTCTGCAGAGATGTAAAGTGCTTTGAGGTAAATCTTGTTCGTTAAAAGCACAGTATAAATAAATCTGACTTGACTTCCCCTCCCCGCGATGCCCCTATAAATGTGAAAGAGCTCCCGACTACAACCCTGTCTGCGTAAATACTTTTATCTAAGCATATAGCAACAATGCACCATAGCCCTATGATGGGGGAGAAAATAAATAAGCTTGCACGCACGCATGCAGGCATGGACACACGGTCCAAAAATAAAAGTAGGCACTCCAGTGCTCACACACTACCCCGCTGTCTCCCATGTTTAAATCTGCGTAGGAAAAAAAATGCACGTGGTTCGCCTTTGTTCACTTTCCTGACATAAATATTGAACAGTTTTTTCATTCAAATTCAGATGAATAATATATGGCAAACCTGGTATGGAAGCAGAATACATGGTTTTTTAGCCTTAGTTTTCTATGAACCTGTGTGTGTGTGTGTGTGTGTGTGTGTGTGTGTGTGTGTGTGTGTGTGTGTTGGCGCGCACTCATCCTGCACCACTGGGAGAGTGTGCTGTTCAACAGTCCAGCCACGACATCGTTACACAGGGTCATATCCTGTGCCGTTGCAGAGACTCACATGTACCGCATTTCATAGTCAAGACGTTGAACATTTCCCTTCAAATGAAGAGATGAAAGCGCTTTTATCTGGTTACATGCAGATAATGTCAGGAACATGTAAATGCAGAGGGAAGCATTTCGATGCACTCTTTACTGCCTCCTGGCGCTGCCAGAATAGTCATGTGTCCGTCAGGTTAACTGGAGTGAATTATTGTATGATAGAAAGTGATTGTTTCTTTTATCCTGCGTTGAATCAATGTTCGGAGAATAAAGCGTGTCCAGCTTGCCGGAGAAAATATAAAACACACTGAGGAGTGGGGTCGGCCTGCGTCACAATGCCGAGGTACAAGGCCGTTCTGTTTTCTCTCGCACACCCAGAGAACTTTGGGCCGCAGAAACACAAGTCTGACCGACCACTGGAACAGAGGCAGATAGCAGAGCCGAGTGGGCCGGAGGTAAACGGGTCCAATAAATTAAGATGGGTTAGTCAGATGAATGGTCTGGTTGCTGAAGTACGACCCGCAGGTAAGCTAATAGGAACAACCGTTTTACCAGGAACCCGGTCTGATAAAAGACAAGACATGCTGTGAGGAAATAGAGCAATTAGTGAGCAGCCGAGCAGATCACATTTTATTCCACTTTATCTTTCCCTCTTTTCTTCCTTCCCTCTTTCCCTCACCAGTGTGAGTAAACAGCGATCGTGAAGAGATTTTTCTCGACAGCCCTCTTGTTTTGTTTTCGCAGCCACTTTCTTTGTGGAGGAGCTCTGAGCCCTTCTGACTGCTGTTGAAGGCTGACCCACTTTGTTCTGTCCACGGTTCCCATGTGACTGCAGCGGGGTAGGGGGGGCTGTAGCTGTAAGCTGGTGGGTTTGGCTCGGGCTAATCCCTGGAAGTTCATTATGCTCGCCAATTCAAAGGAGCCCCATTCAGCAGTGGAGCATTAGCCTGTCTGCTAACCTGCCTCCCCTGTAAAGCACACTGCACTCACACACACTAGTGAGAGGCAGGGGCTCGCCACACCATATTAATCTCACAGTGTGTGTGTGTTTGTGTGTGTTTATGTGTGTGTGTGTGTGTGTGTGTTTGTGTGTGTGTGTGGCCAGCTGGCAGCAGGACCCAACCGAGGCAGTTTGTTTTGCAGCCATGGATGGGCAAAGTGTTTATTGACATTTTCTGTGGTTAACAGAGAAAAGTCGCAGGGCAGGATGTGCATCTATGTGAGTGTGTGCGTGTGTGTGTGTGCGCGCGCGTGTGTGCAGGATAGAACTGCCCATTCAGCAGTTAAAACGGATCATTGCAGGGCTCAGCCCTCTATCCTCCCTCTGTCCTTCCCACTCCCCCTGCCTCTCCGTCTCTTTATTTCACGCCCCATATCTCCACTGCTATCCTTCTTAAAAAAAAAAGAACTAAAAAAGCTGCGCCACCCTCCATTGTTTTCCATGCACCTCCTTCTCTCTCTCTCATAGCTAATTGATATGCTCCCCGCATTTTAAAGGTGGTATATCCCCATGTGCCCGCGCCTCATATGTCCTCTGCCTCAGAATGTCATATGCTCCCCGTTTGTCATTCTTCTCAGAGCTCAGACGCTGAGCACAATGGAAGGAGAGCTTGAGGTGAGAATAAGAGGCACGCGTACAAACACACACACATGGAGCACCAACGGGGCTCAATTTGCACATCGGCTTTATTATCCAGAGGCATACATAAAGGCAGAGTTAAAGACATAAACCTACACATGCAGACGCACACTCACACACAGGCGCACCGCCTCTGCCTTGGCTAGTCATCTCTGTCTAATTAGGAGGCAATAATCCGCTAGAGAAGAGTCATCAGATTCAGCCAAAAACAAACAGTCTCCATGAGCAAAAATGCACGTGTGCCTTTCACCCACACGCACATAACTAAACACACACAAACCATCCCACCGTTACGCAAATGTCACCCTTACATAAGCACCATTAGCACCACATTAGCGCGGGGGAAGGCGGCGCGTCTTCGCTGTGTCTTTTGTTTCTGTAGATTTGTTTCAACAAAGCCATTAAACATGCATCGCTTCGGCAGTGACTTGAGGTGGCTTCCCTGGCAGCAGAGAGCTAGCCACTTTAAAAGAGGCCCGGGCTAAAAATAGCTTAGCATTCCCCATGCATAATGAATGGGCAGAGACAGCGCTAACGCTAGCTCTTTCCAGGAGCGATCCGCCACGCTCCGTTTGGCCGTCTCAGCTCTCCCGGCGTTCCCAGACAGGTGCTCCGAGCCAGACAGTATTCCCACATAAACACGCGCGGACCCAATTCCCAGCCAATCCTCGGCAGCGCCGTTCCGTTCCCATTCACCTGTCACGCTTCACTGGGAACACAAGTCATGTCTGTCCACCTGTTAGCTTCGGTAATGGTGGACTACTTTACAGGAGCACACACAAACACACACATACAAACAGCAGGCACCTTCCTGAGGATTATCTCGCCGTGGTCAGTTTCTGCCTGGCTTGGTAAGGTTCATTTCCTGCCCAGCGTCCACTCTCTACAGGACCCACACACACACACACACACACATACAGACAGACAGGTGTACACTCGCACAAGCGCATGCATAAACAGTCGGCCGGTTATAGGTGTTTTATTTCCTCGCAGCCGTTCCTGTGACTTCCTACATGCCAGGGTGTGTTTATGCAGTGCCAGACTGCCACTCTAAACTCATTTAGGTCGATTTTAATGGACGCCCAAAGCCAAGGACTCTCTCCGCACCCATTAGATCAGCGGTCCTGGCTGGGAAACGTGGCAATTTGCATTTTCATCATCTCAATGTTGTTCTCCTTCCATCCAAATATCTCTCGTTCACCCTCTAAGCTCTCATCAGCGTACCCTTTTTTCTCCCTCTTTGTTTCCCTGTGTCTCTTGGTTTCTGTTTCCCTTTCAGTCACTTTCTCCATGCATTCTCATTCGTGCCCTCAGATGTTATTTTCGGTCTCCTTTTTGGCGTTTTTTCCCATGCAAGATGTCTCATTAAACAACTTCAAAAGTCAAAGTTTGGCTTTCTCCAATCTCTGCTCCCACTTGTCTCTTTTTGCGCCACTCTTTTTCTCGCTTCTCGGTCGTTGTTTTTCTTTTTCCCCGTTTTCTTTCCCTCTCTCTTTGTCTCTCTTGCTCGCCGTCTCTGTGTGTACATGCTCAGCAGAGACTAAAAAGGAGCCCCAGAACAGAAAGTGTGGGTGTATGTGAACAAGAATGAGTGAAAGAGGGAGAGCGTGCCTGCGAGCCTGGCTCTCCCTCTTTGCCAGTGTCTGCCATTAGGGTGTCAGTGGCAGAGTGAATTTATTTGCTGTGCGGTTACTGGGCTAATGATTGATGTTGCCCCAGCAAACAGTAAACCAATTAGAAGGCTGATGTAACGTCATTTTAAAAGCCTCCTAATCACGTTGCTCTTGAACCTGGGACCCGGGCCTTCCCTAATGAAGATTTATACTGGATCAAAGGAGAGCCTAACGCCATTAACAATAGATTGTATTCCACCAAAAATCACATTAGGACTTCTCTGCCCACCCTTCCCTTCCCTCCCATCAGGCCTCTGCTAAATATATCTGCTGATTACAAGTGCAGATGCACAGAGGAGTGGAGGGGGAGGGGAAGAGCGGGAAAGAGAGGGACAGAGTTGGCCCAACAGTATAATTGTTGAGAATAAATGTGTATGCTGATGAACAAACTCATCACCGCAGATGTGTGCGCGTGTGATGTAAGCACACCCGATGATGAAAGAGAAGGCTTACAGCCAGGGAAACTAACTAGTTTGCCTTTGCCACACTGATCCTCCTGCCAGCACTTAAAATTCATCATCCCCTTACCTTTCACTTCCCGGCGCATTATTAATGTCAGAATGGAGAATAAGTACAAACACACACCTACTCACTGGCAACCGATATGCACTCGGCGGAGAGCAGGGGTTGCCTTCCCTTGCATCATTGTTTTTCTAGCAGCAGTTGACAAAGGTTACATTTAAATTTGTAATCCATTAACAGATTACCGGATGTCGGCTCGAAAATGCTCTTTTTGTTACGCGAACCACCTACGAAGTCAAGTTTGGGAACGGAGAGTGTTTTTTTGTGTTGCTGCTTTTTGATTGTGCTGGTTCAAAAACGGATGATCTTCTCAGCATAAACGTTGATTAATCAACACGGCTCTTTGACAGGCAGTCGTCAACATGTGCCGGGTCTTTAACCGTTAAAAATACATGAATAGATTTGAGATTAATCCGTGCACAATCAATCAAAGGAGTTCTTTCCACTCTAATAAAACCGTGACATCCATAATTGACCGTGGTTACAATCAATATCTATGTTAAATATCGAACTGCATATTTTATGATGCCTCACAATGTAAATAACAGTCGCCTCTTTGGTTTGATTCCCAGCCTTGCAAAGGAATGCTGACTTCAGAGAAATGCAAAAAAAAAAAAAAAGAAGAAGAAAAGAAGCAGAAACCAAATGGCCAAAAGAACAGGATGTGACATTGAAATAAAGGATTGAGCAACGGCTAAATTGGATCAAGCAATGGACACGCAATGAGGTAATGCAGCGAGCCAGGTGATGGATGGCACATGAATAAAACGAACGGGGGGGACGAAAGGTTGGGGTTGAATGGTGAGAGCTCTTACCCGCGGAGGAGGTCTGGCCCCGGAGCAAGTACGAGTCCTCCGGGTGGGGCTCCAGGTGAGAGTGGGAGGAGTTTTTCTCCAGCAGGGGGACCTGGCATTCCCTGATCGGTGGGGACGGGCCGGGGGAGGGGTGGTGGGGGGCGGACGAGGAGGACGGGAGGGACGGAGGGAGCAGGGAGGAGGAAGAGGTCGGAGGGAGTGGGCGACCTGGAGGATGGAGGGAGAGAAAGAGGGGTGGGAGGGAGATGGGGAGGGAGGGAGGGGAGGGAGGGCGTTAGACAAAACAGATGGCAATGACTGACAGTGAAACAGGGGTCTGTTCCGAGGCCGGTCGACTAAGTCATCTGGATCTTTTTCAAAAGCTAGAGTCCCTGAAAGGGTCCTTGCAGCCCATAAGTCAATAGAAGGGAGGCGACTTTTTTTCAATGTCGACACTTTTCATTGACACCGTCTTCTATGTTTTCTTGTGAAAACAGTTGACAGTGTGATTTGCAGAATATCCAGGGAAACTGGAACACAGTTTCTGGAATAACAGTTTTAGTGCCGTGACTAAAAACAACGTGCTGTTGCCGAAATCTCAGACTGATGCCGCAAAATGAAATGAAACCAAAACTATATTTAAAATGAGAAAATCTTTTTTTTATTTAATTTGGTTGGATCAAACATTTAAAAATGTGCAACACTGATTGATGTAAACAGAGCTGCTGCAGGTCGTGCTCGACACATTGGTCCAGTTAACTCAGCGGTAAACGTGCCTCCTGGAACAGAACCCTGGTCATAGCATGTGAAGCAGCTTGGACACACACACACACACACACACACACACACACACACACACACACACACACACACACACACACACACACACACACACAGAGGCTGGCCGCGGCCGGAGAGAGACTCAATGTGCAGATGCAGACTCACGCAAAACGCCCATGAGATCTCCGAGACACATTAATAAGTGACACTTCAGCTCAGGAAGTTATGCTCACTTGAGCTACATTTTCCATGCAAATGACTGATTTTTTTTGTGCAGCACTGAGATATCGTCCTTCATCATCGCTGTACAAATTAAACTTTTGCTTAACAGCGGTTAATGTAGCCACAAGTGACAATTAGGAGACAATATTCTGAATATACTGAATTCTAAAGTCGTGTGTAACATGAGCACGCGTAGATAAGACGATGAACGATAACGCCAATATCCTTCCTTGGTAACGACAGCCACTGAAGCTACTCAGTATATTGAGTTAGGCAAGAGTGCTCAACTTTTCATTTGCAATTTCGTCCTCCAAATTTGAAACAGCACCAGTACAAAAAAATGGCAGGATTAAGATTTTTGTGTCCTCTACACGGAGGAGACAAAAGAAAGTTAACAGCCAAGTCTTTAAATAGTGGGAGCCATGGGACGCGTGGACACAATCAGGCTGTCCCGTACACCAGAGAGAGGAAGGAGAGATGGAGACAATTCACTCTACTCTCCAAAGGTTTGGAATCAAGGACAAAGACAAATCTAATAAATTCTATTTAGAGACGGCTCAAAATATAGAATAATTATGTCTGCCATATTTGCAGCTCAATCAATCAACAATATGGCAAGAATGAGGCCACCGAGTCCAGCGACTCCACTGAAGGACCCGGGTTATTACAACTGCTAATTAGATAGTCGACTGAAGACGCTTTGACGCGCTGATAATCACTTATTTTCCCCTTATTTCACATTGAAGACGATAACCTCTGGCATGTTTTTCTTTTCAAACACCTTGACAAATAAACTTTTCTTTCTTTCTTTTCTTAGTGATGCCTTAGTGATGCCTTTACTGGAAAAAAAAATAGGCTAGCTCGTCCCTAGTTTTATAAACTTCCTCCATTCGTTCATTCGCCACTGAAAACTTCACGGGGAAAATGAAGAAGTTTTTTCTTTTCTTTCAGCGAGTCGGTTCTTCTTTCATCGCACTTCTCTTTTTCCGCAGAACAAAAACAGGCAGGAACAGAAAGAGAGAAAGAAAGAAAAGCTGCGAGACCTTGAAGAAAAAGCAGAGACGGCTGAACATTCATCATTATACTATTTTTTTTCCTTCTTCTCCTTCTCTTACTGACAGTTCTTCAGAATACAGATGTGGTGTGATTGTAATTTGACAGCATTCACCTTCCCATCACAGAGTATTGATGGAAATCAAAATGTGTAAAGGCCATGATAGATGGGAGCTTTTTTTTTTCGCCGACGGTGCAATATTGCTTGGATCAGGGAAATCGTACCTGGGCAGAGATGATTTAAAAAAAAGTGGTTGGACATAGTCGTTGGCTAGCTCGCCTATCGATGCTGCCACAAAATAAAGCACATTAATCTTAGGGAAGCGCACCCTTTGAGTCCAGGTGCCATCGCGGCTTTACAGAGATACGTTTGATAGAAATGGAGGCAGAGTGATGTCTCTGTCCTGCCGTCCAAACTGCTCCAGCTTATAGCTTTGCGTCATGGAAACCAGAGCTTGGATCGATCCACAGCCTCACGTTAACTACACCCCAGAGAGATGCCGGCCCTGTCTTCTGTTTAGGTATGTGTGTGTGTGTGTGTGTGTGTGTGTGTGTGTGTGTGTGTGTGTGTGTGTCCAGTCAATCTCATCAGCGCAAACAGAGAAAAATGGATAAACAATGGCAAAGCAAACACTGTGGCCGACAGGAGGGAAAAGGGGAGAGGCGCGGATGTACGGCGAGAGACGGATGGAGAGGGATGGAGAGGGATGGAGAGGCGGGGAGGTCACGGGGATAACCGGGGGAATGGAGAGCAAAACAGAGAAATAAATGGTCGGAGCAGACGGCGGATAAAACAGGACAGACGAGAAACTATGAGCTGACAAAAGTTATTGGCAATAAAGAAAGAAAACGGGGAAGAAAGCAATAGAGGAGGGTAATTAGGAGTGGAGGAGGCAATAAGAGGGGACCGAGCAGTGGAAGACAGAGGACGGGAACTAAAATAATGAAGAGGGTAAAAAATAAGCACAGAGAAAAAAAGAAAAGAAAAAAGCGATTGATCTGAATGAATCGATCACTCACATCAATTGACGGCCGGTGGAGATCAAGCTATTTGCATATTTCAAGTAATGAGGCCATTGGTGACAACAGGCAATGAACAACGTCCATGTGTGTGTGTGTGTCTAGCATCGCACCTTAAATATTGTTTTATTGCGGTTGAATGTTTTTACTGCACGCAACCACATGTGCGTGCGCTCTAAGGTTACGCGTATGCCGGCGCGGTTATTAATATTTTAAATCACTTTAATTACAAAAACGGAAGAAAAAAAATTGCACTAGTTGGCCAAAAGCAATTAAGGGAACTTTAATCTCCTTAGCAATTATGCTGTGGGGCATCCTTAACGCCGTCATTTCTGCCCGCTACATTTCCAGAAAGGTCAGTGGAAATTGCTTTGTGTTATTAGAACAAAGACTTAGCGATGAGCTCGCCTTCCTCCTCTTGCCGGTCGGCCTCGTCGCCAGGCCCTCGGCCCGCCTCCCCCGGCCATCTGCAGACATCTCTTGATCCATCTCGCCGCGCCCGACGCTCGCTACTCGGAATCTGCGGTTCCTCTCGCAAGTGTTGATTGGTGTGAAAAGTAAGTGTATCGTGGGGTTTAAAAGAAATACATAAAAAATACCAAGACTGTGGCACGGCATTACAGGCATTTGCGGAGTCCCTTGATGATTTCATTACAGCGTCGGAAGAAACGCGATTGTCTTTAGTTGGTCGTGAGAGTGGCAGGCTTTGACTTGCTTTGATTAATTTCAGAGTGTGAGCTCTTTGCTACTGTACGTCTCACTGTGAGCTCTGTAATCTATTGTTTCTCCCTCCACCAAGACACTCTTCCCCGTGCCACGGCATTACGCGTCGGACGCAAGTCCTCTTGTTGACTGTTCAATGACTTCTCTCCTCTTCCCTTTCCTCGTCCTTGTCTCTATTTCTGTCCCTCCCTCCCTCGCTCCGTCCATCCGTCCACCCATCTGGCTGAGGTGAGGAGTGGTAGGCCGAGGAGAGCGGAGTGGAGTGGAGCGAGGGATGGAGCGACAGCTGGAGCCCAGTCAGACAAGCAGAGACAAATTACCCCTCTAACGAGAGCCATTCATCATCTCTTCATCTCTCCCTCCTTCCATCTCTCCCTTTTCCTCCTCCACACCTCCACGTGAAATACGGCGCACCTGGATAGCAGCGGCACGAAAAACCAAAAGAAAAAACACTCTCTGATCCGCCAAACAACTTTACAGTTGATGTTGTTCTAATCTAGTCGCCACTCGTGTGGCTCACGCTGCCGAGGCGATCGGCGCGCTCTTCTATTAAGGTGAAAATAAGGAAGAGAAGAAGGGAGGCAGAGGATGGAGGGGAGGGGACAACAAGATAAGGGAGACGCGGAATGATTGAATGAGCGGTGTGCGGGGAAGAGGGAGGAAAAGAGAAACGACACACCCATGCTGGCACATGCAGAGACTCATTACCATGGCTGCTGTCAGCACAGATGTTGGACTGAGGGGGGAGCTGTCAGTCAGTGCGCGTGTGTGTGTAAGTATGCGCGTTTATGAGTGTGTGTGTGTGTGTGTGATAGTGTCTGACAGTGATCTGAGGGCTATTTAGTGATGACAGCTGCTGACACAATGGGCCCTTTTCTCTATTTATCTATACAGTGCAGTCTGTCTCCTCCATCTCATCTCTCTTCCTGCTCACACCGCCCTCTCCCCTTTTTTATTTTTTTCCCCAAATCCTCGCCTCCTCTTTCCTCTCATTCATTCCTTTCTGATATTTCCCATCTTGCCCCGTCTATGGCGAGATGTGCACCTGTTGCCGCCCGAGCAACAAATGGATATTGCCGCCTCTGCCACAACCTCCCTCGCTTTGTTCCTTTTCGTAATGGGGGCGGCTGCGAAAAAGAAGAAAAAAAAACAGAGCGATAACGCTAGTAAAGAGGGAGATGAGGGGATGATTCAACGGACGTGATTTAATGAGTAAAGTTGGGCTTTCGCAGCCTGAAGAGATGATTGTATCACTGGTTCCTTCTTTGATATGTAACGTAAGTGTCTGGGTTCTTCTCTGGCCTACAGCTCGGGCTCCGTTCCTGTGTTTCATAACGCCTGCATCACTCCATCATTCCACCTCTCTTCCCAAACAGGCCGACCCTCCACACACACACACACACACACACACACACACACACACACACACACACACACACACACACACACACACACACAGAGCTTCCGGCACTCACAGCGTCACATTGTTTGGTTCTGAATTACGGCGTTTCTCGATTTCCGTTTTTTACATTCATTCCAGGACTATAACTAAGGCTCATCATTTGCAATGCGGCAGATCCGTTATAAATGATTTCCAGCTAAATGTTCTGCTCATGCAAGAAAAGGCCCCATTGTTTGCACTCCCAACTTTTTTTTCATCGCACAATATTTGGCCAAAGCTTTAGTGATTTTCAACAAGACCTTCCCCTACGCAGTAGTTTTCGAGCCTTCTCATAATGAGTCCTCATATGACTGGCTTATCAAACATATAAAAAAATACCTTCCATATACTCAAAATAATGAATTCTTTGAAAAGGAGCTCAAAAGACGACGGCAGAAATTACTCAAAAGACCTTCGCCATCTTTTTAACCAGCTAAACCCACCAGTGAGGCCATTCAGGAGTAATAGGTTCCGATGATTACTCGCCTCTTAACAACCTTCACATCGTCTCTGGTTCAAGTTGCATTTCTTTTCTGTTTAGTTTTTCTTCTCATTTTGAGAAGAGGAGCGACAATGCACGCTGAGTCTGTGCGATACACACACCTTTTGAACCAGACGCACAAAAAAGCGCCAATGCATCAGCTAATTGAAACATGCCTCGGTGTTGCTGGGAAGTACAAGTGTGTGTGTGTGTGTGTGCAATACACAGCATTAGGATGCTGCGGCACACCCGCGCTGTCCATTGTCAGAGATGTCCACTGCGTAACTTGGGGCAACCGTGGAGGCTGCATTACCATATAAATTACATCCATGTTGCTGCTGCTGCTGTGGATTGATGGTATTGTTATGGATTCTACGCATTGGACCCTCATTGAAAACATTCAAAATAAATAGCCTCCTCCTCCCACATAAATGTACACACACACACACACACACACACACACACACACACACACACTCACAGAGGCACTCGATCATAACCGCACGCTCACATGTCCAAGCATGCGGCCGTGAAACCACACAGGAACAAACCCTTAACCCCAGGTGCAGAGAGATAGACCCATCCCCTCAGCTTCCATTACCTTTGAACATGCTCTGAATGCCTGGAAAGAGCACATCTGCAGATCTGTGCGTGTGCGTGTCTGTTTGTGTGAGTGTTGCGCAAGATGTCACAATACATATGTTCGCCAAATTGCCCGATGCCTATTTGTGAGTAAGTTTGACGGCAGGAGACAAACATGTAATTTTAAAACTAAGTGCTGGAAACACTATAAACATATAAATCAGTACCAAGATAATCACATATAAGAGGTATAAAATCCAAAGAACCAAGCAAAATGAAGTCATTTCTTGTCACAGATTACATGCTGGAGCTTGAAAAAAAGAAAGAATGCAACCCAATTATCTCCAAATTTGTTATTCAATAAGAAAATACAATGACAGCGAATGCACCACGACGAACAAATCTCTTAATAAATGTAAGGGCCAGGCGAAAGCAATTTTTCACATCAAATTCAAGTGTTTCACATAGTCGGGAGTAGATTTAATGATACCAGCGAGGCTGCTTCCATATTTTCCCACTTGAGAGCGAAACACGGACGAGCTCTCTGAGGATTGGAGACAGCACTTGGGTCTTGGCACTTAGACATGAACAAAACCCTCGGCGTTTGATAACGTATCAATATCTGTGTTTGATACCTCGGCGGGAGAAAGCTTTTTAGGAGTTGCGGTGGGAGAAATCGGCAGCTTGAGCCGAGCCGCTCGCAGAAAGTTTAGCGACACGAGACACAAATTGCGAACAACAGATAACATGACGCGGATGAGGAGAGGATGAGGTTTTGTTAGCGCAAAACACCGTCCACATTTTCAGCTGCTTGTTGTGTAAAAAGGTGAGGAACGGTTGGGGGAAAAAATTTCAGCTTCATTAATTAGCACTTGAGTGTGAGCCATCGAAGCTTAAATTAAACGTTGACACCTTTTCTGCGACACCCTAAATTTCCACTCGGAAACTTGCAGCTACTGCCCACAGTCGAGTGTTTTTTACGGTGGATTTCACTTGCGAAGAAGACGACACTGTATTTTTGTATTTTAAGAACGGGCTCTTTTTGTGACATTTTGTGAGACGAGACTCGTGCTAAAAACCCACAATCACCCACAATCACCCAGTATGTAAAAGAACGGCAGTCTTTCGAGAATTCAATGCAAATGTTCTTAAGAAAAGAGGCATAAAGAAACATGTGCAGAAACACACAAGAGCGCACAGAAACAAACATCTTGCGCACACACTCTAGCACATGCATGCCTGTACGCGGATACCTATTCAGCATAGCAGGGCCCCACTGAACCAACCGGTAATTGCAGCAGTTGCTATGACAATCTAGTTCCGTGAAAAAGAACCGAAAACATCGGAAAAACAAAGAGACAAAAATATAACGGAAAGAAAAGAAAAAGTGGAAGAAAAAAAAAGATTTGAAAGAGAGAAAAAGACGGAGGAAGAGCCCTCGGAGGAAGATGAGATGGTTCTGTAAGCGATGAGGATTTGTTCAGGCGCACGGATCTGCCGGTTTGCGACCTTGTGCAGTCACAGATAGCATGTCGTATTGTAATCTCATGAATAAACTTGATTTCAATCATTTTTTTTTCTGGTTGTGATGTTACATTATGTGGAATACGTGTGTGTATGCGTGTGTGACAGTGAGCTTGTGAGGCTGAGTCAGCAGTGTCTCCTTTGACGATTAGCAACACACACACACACACACACACACACACACACACACACACACACACACACACACACACACACACACACACACAGCCAGTGGATAATGAGTGTACTGCAGCCTGTTGCTGAGAGAAACCTCTCCTCTCTTTGATGTTCTGCAGGCTCTATTTATAGCAACAGCTGAGGAAAAAGGACAGAGAGCTGAAAAACACAGTACACAGCCACATTGTATTCTCTCTCTCTCTCTCTCTCTCTCTCTCTCTCTCTCTCTCTCTCTCTCTCTCTCTCTCTCTCTCAAGGTGAACAGGCAGGAGTCAAAACACTCTGGGCCAAATGTACTGAGCCTTCTGCTTCTCGGGTTCGGACGCACTGCGCGCCTTGGAGATGTGTGTGCGTTCTTCATCAAAGAGACATGCTGCAGTCATGCTGTCACAACTTGTGGGCCTCTAGCTTTTGTGGACATGCGCGTGAGGGGAAGTGCACAAATAAAAAAACATAACAGGAGCAGATACGACACTGGTTGATTCTGCTGGATTTTTACAAAGGCGCTTTCCATTCTCGAGGGTCGTTGTTACAGTGACAATTCTCGCCTTTAAACAAACCTGGCTGTGGCAAAGCCAACAAAGAGTTTCTCACACTGTGTTGTGTGTGAGGGGGAGCTGCGGTGAGTTTGTTTCGGCAGGCGGCAACATCCAGGCCAAAGTGGAAGTGCCATACATGTTCTTCATAATGGCCAGCAGGGGGCGACTCTTCTCAAAAAGAAGTCAGATTGAATAGAAGTCTATAAGAAAAAGACTCTACATCTCACTTGATTTATTACCTCAGTAAACATTGTAAAAGTGAGTTTATGGTCTCAATTTCTAGTTTCAAGTCTTCTTCAATACAGCATGATGTTTATTTTGTCATTTAGAGTCAAATAGACCATAAATCATTCCACCCTTTTATGTCACTTCTGGTTGCCAAAAACCAAGATGGTGACCCAAGATGGTGACGGTCAAAACTGTTGGCCGGTAACTATGAGTCACGGTAACTATGACCTCTTCAAAGATGAGCTCACTTTTGTTGAGGCATCCGCATTATGGTGGCTTGATGTGTTTTTTTTTAGGCAATCTTTCTTTTTTGTAACTTTTATGTACTGTTATTTTCAGAAGCCGGTTTAATTACTTCAACTGCTTTACTTTTACAAACCTTTCTAGTTATAGGTAATTATTACAATTTAATCATAATAGACGGCCAATTTATTGTCACGGTTAGAGTTTAATTGTAGGCTTAGTTAATGGAATTGGCATTTTGGATATTCCAAAATGTTAAATTTTTTGGGATCTCAGACAAATCCGTCTGTCGAGCTCCTCGTCGCGCGAGTTAGGAGGCTGTCCCGAACGCTGATTGCATTATTAGCTGCTGCCTCGGTAATTCAAATGTTAATCACTTGCAGATTGCGAGCTCAAACTGAACAAAATGTGAACAAAATGTGCGGCGCAAACTTCCAGCAGCGCACCTTCACGGATGCGACACAAATCGGGCCGACCACCTCCAACAGGGTGGAGAGAAGCGATTGGAGATTACCATGCATGTCTGGGCTCTTTGAAGTAGCTGCTGCATCGGTTATGGATGGCTGAGTGGACGTGTGTGTGTGTGTGTGTGTGTGTGTGTGTGTGTGTGTGTGTGTGTGTGTGTGTGTGTGTGTGTGTGTGATAGGTTGAGTCAGAGACCTCTGTAGCCCACTTCAGCAGAATGGTTGTCGGATGCGGTTTGTGTTTTGACGCACACGAAAAAACCTGCATCAACACATTGCACGTATAAGACTATCTATACCCATCCATCCATTTCTTCTGCAACATCACACGCTCGTCATCATGTCACCTTACAATTAGCACAGCTTGCATCAGCTGACTCGGAGGAATATGGAAGTCCCCATGATGATGGACTTCACATGCGGTATTGCATCTAAGTGTGTGCGTGTGTTTCTGAGCGCTTGTTTGTGTGCCCGGCTCGCACAAACACTCTCTCGCAAATGTGATGCAACTCTCCAAGGCACAACCTGCGAACCCATTCGGCTCATAAACAGTTGTGCCCAGCCAAGCACATGCAAAAGACTTGACTCGGCACTGGAGGAGACAGACAGCCCAGTCGAACGTTCAACGGCGGGCTGTTAGTCGCACCCCCTCGCTATGCAGCGCAGGCCTCGGAGACAAATAAGAAATGCTAATCTTTGTAGGACGACGCCAAGTCAGTCAGTTTAAGCTGAGAGAGTCGAATGAGATTTTTAATTACTGCATGACCTGGGGTATATTAGCGCATATTAATGAGGATCATTAACCTAGAGGTAACTAAGACCCCTCCTCCTTAACTACAACTGATAGCACCTCTGCTGTCTGGCAGTGAACTATCAGCGCGTCGATGTGCGTGTGTGCTTTTAAAAATTCACAGATGGCTTATACCGTCCTTTTTTCCTATTTTTTGTTTAATAAACCGCACGTCCTTGGTAAAAGTGAATAACTGGAGTCAATCTCCTTTTACAGCTGTGGAATCATACAGCTGAAAGCTTGATCTCTGGATTCCAAATCTTGCAAATGGCAGGGGCGGGCGCTGTGGAAGAAAGTATGTTCATCTGGTCTCTAATGCGGAGACGAAAAATATAAATGTTTCAATGGGCAGCAAGTAAGCACAGCACAGAGCAGAATGAAAGATGAGCAGAAAGAAAGAAGCCTTTCAGGTGACACATGCAAAGGTCAAGGTAATTTCAATGGATAAAGAAGAGAAAAAAAAAAAAAAAGGCTTTTCTTTTTTGCCAGTCTTTCTTCTTCGACTACAAGGGTTGAGGTGGGGGCAGAGGAGGCCCCATCTTTCCCCTCCTGCAGTGTAAATACCAGGGGCCACGTTGACGTCATCCACCTCCAACCTCATGTGTCAGCTCTGCTGTTGGAGCGCGGCTCTCAGTGGTATAGAGGCGGACGCTTTTATCTCAGAAGTGGCCGGACCAGCTGTATGTGGCTTGTAACATTTGCTAAGCAAACACACACACACACACACACACACACACACACACACACACACACACACACACACACACACACACACACACACACACACGTCCACTCTTCCTTATCTCTTAGTCTGTCCATTCCTCCCCACTCTCCTGTCTCAGCAGTTTATCCTTTCATCTGTACATAACTGTGCCGTCGCTCAGTGGACCCGCTCTAAAACTAGATGTTCAACAGTGCACACACACACACACACACACACACACACACACACACACACACACACACACACACACACACACACACACACACACACACACACACACACACTACACAGCTAATCCGCAGTGCAGGGGACCCGTCCACCTGAGCCTCCTGTCCCACTCCAACTCCATATCGTGTCTCTGCTGTTGCCGATACGTCGGCTGGAGTAAAAAATATACATATATCAATAACATGACAGGAGTCAGTTGCACCGGTTACACGCGTCTGGTTTATGTATGAAATACAGAGCGAAACAGTGGAGGAAAAAGAGCTTCTTTGTGCAGTGAATCCCGGAGAAAGAATGAGGGCCTCTTTACTGAGAGTTCTGGGTGGTTACATGCACAATAGAGGCAATCGCTCGAGCTGTGTGCTATTCTGCTGGTGCTGGTATGGAATAATGGGGCATACCGCTGCTCTCCACTAGCCATTTACATTGTATAATCTGATGGTGAGTGTAGTATGGCTGAACGCGCCGTATACTGTTTGGATTTAGACAATGGGGCTTTGGTAGGTTTGATGCAAATTGTCTGAGTGTGTGTTTGCCAATGTCTTGTGTGTGTGTGTGTGTGTGTGTGTGCGTCTTCCTTCAGTGCGCCGTTCATTAATTGGCATTCCCAGTGGTCCGCGAGAGAGCTCGGGACTCCTATGGGCATCTGCACCTTCATTAGACTCTACTGATCATCACTCCGCAGCACCAAGAGAGGCCCTGTTCCTCTCTTTCATCACTCAGTCTTTCTCCTCACCACTCCCCCTTGCCTCTCTCCCATTCTGCCAACCCTCTCCGTTTTTCTTTTCTTCGTTTTTTTCGTTTCTTTCATATGTCGCGTTATTTCTCAACCACACCCCGCGGTGTCCTTCTCTTTAAACGCTATCTTCATGGCACTTCTGGGTTTATTGGGGCCGGTTCCGAGGCGAAAAAAAAGAGGAAATTGTTGGAAAGAGCAGAGCGAATGTATGAGAAAGTTCTGGACGATCTGCAGCTGAACACAGCCGCTCTCTCCTCCGCCTCCAACTCCCTCCCCACAGAGCTCGCCCCCGAAACCCGCTGGCCCTCGGTGTATCCCGCTCCCTCCTTTTCTAATAGCTCATGATTTCGCCGCCTCCCCTACTCATCCTTCAACATTTATGTCACTTTACTCCCCACCACCGCCACCCCTACCCCACCTCCCCTCCACTTCCTCCCCGCCCCTCATCTCGCCTGCGTTCTTTTGCATTTTCATTCCCATCAGCCCTTCCTTTCGTCATTATCTCTCAGTTAATACTTCCCAGTGTCTCAATCCCCAACGCGAGTGGTTCTTACCCCCAGGGGGCGGGTTCGCCAGCACTTCACAGACCCTAAAGACATGTAATGCACCCAGTGCACCCTCCATCTCCTCCATCTCCCCCATCCCCCCCCCCCCCCCCCCCCCTCTCTCCCTCTCTCGCTCCCTCCCCTCCCTTTCTCCGCAGTGCATGAGAGACGCCAGCTGGAGGAAACAGAGAGAAATGGGCCCAATTACAGCATTGGGAACTGAAAGTTGGCTAATTAACTCTAATTCGCTAACAAACTGCTTTTTTCACCAGGAATCATCTCTCTTTGTCACATGGCACACACATGCACGAGAACCTGCATTTGCAGGCACTGCCAAATAGTGAAAAGAAGAAGAAGAAAAAAAAGAAAACGCACATCCACATTCAACTGCAGGTACACAATACACACAAAAAAATGTTTCCCTCGCCCCCACCCACTCCCTAATTCCATCGACACACACGAGCCCACACAAATGTGCGCGGGACCCACTTGCTCAGCTGTATTTACCGCAAGGGCAATATGTTGATTACGTTAGAGTGGCTGATTATTGCACAGTGACAGTAAAGGAAACAAATGTCTTTCATAGGCAGGCATCTATCTCAGCGAGAGGGCTCCTAGCTATGGCAGCGAATGACTGCGCTGCATCCAGCTATGACAGCCGAAAGAAAGAGGGCAGGAAGAGGAGGCAGGGTGGGAGGAATAAAAAGAAAGAAATACGAGAGTGATTGCGCAAATGAGGTGCGGGGAGAACAAGAAAAAAGTTAAAGGAGCGCCAGATGGGGAGGAGAAAAAAAGAAAGATGAATAAAGGATGAAATCCCCAAAAAGAAAAAAAAGAAAAGTGGATGGATGGAGGCAGAAGACTGAGGAGACGGATAAAGAGCCAGTCGCTGGGTTTTGTACTGAAGCTGTGAAACTGTTTGTCCCTTCAACGGGATAATGGCGGTTAGAGGCAAGAACAATAGGTTTATCTGGAGCGAAGATGCTATCTGGAGTAAAACACACACACACACACACACACACACACACACACACACACACACACACACACACACACACACACACACACACACACACACAAATAAACGTACAGGCTGTAGGATGTTTCATCACTTGTGCGTTACAGACTGTATGTGGAATTACAGTGTAGGCAGCACTATAGCACAATACGCTTGTCAATGTTGAGTTATAAGAACAGGTGTCCAGTGGGCACAGCACCTCTGAAATGTCTGATCCACACACACACACACACACACACACACACACACACACACACACACACACACACACACACACACACACACACACACACACTGTGCAGATGTTTTTAGACATCCCCCCCCCCCCCGGCACAACCTTTTCTAACCGATCACCCTGCGATGAGATTAATAGTTACACCTCCTCCTCCATTTCTCCTGATCCACCTCTTTTTCGTCTTGCACTTGCTCCATCTCTGTCCTTCTCTCACACCTCATTAGTGATGCTAATACCCCGAGTAATAGGGGACACCATTAACAGCGTGTGTATGTGTGTGTGTGTGTGTGTGTGTGTGTGTGTGTGGGTCTGCGTGACCACACACTCGGGAAGGGACTGTGTCTGGGAAAGGGGAGATGAGTTTCCCCCTCTGATCCCATTTCTCCGTCTGGGCCCTGCGATCCTTCTCGCTGGGAGAAAATCCGATGGAAATGCAATCACAATCAGTTAGGGTCCAGACGAGGACGGACACACACACACACACACACACACACACACACACACACACACACACACACACACACACACACGCACACACACGCACACATGCACACGTAGACGCACTCGCACACACAAACATACACTTTATTCCACTACCGCAAGGGAGCCATGCAGAAAATTGTTTTGGACATGGTGATGAGGAGAGAGGGGTCTGGGGTTTGGTGAAGGTGGGGGGACTTTTTAATTTACATTTTTAATGTAAAATATCATTCAGAGGGAAAGTTAGGCATCTCATTATAACGCTTCTTTATTACACACAAGGCACATCAGTCTCAGGGTACTGCGTCCAGAAAAATATGGACGTGAGAGAGCACACACACACACACACACACACACACACACACACACACACACACACACACACACACACACACACACACACACACACACACGTGTATACAACCTGCTGAGCCCTGCAGCCATAATCGCCAAGTTAGAAACGGGGCTCTTCTTCAGACACCATAAATCTGGAGAGGGATAATCTCCCCTGTCCTCCTCCAGATATCATCACTCACGGATAATCTACGTCTTCTCCAGCCACCCAGGAGGGGTCACTTTGGGGAAAACTTTTCAGGAAAAAATAGACGCAGCAGACGGCGATAACGCAGCTGCAGGATTACGGATGCGGAGAAGTTGACTTTGACTCATGTCATGACTGAACAACAAGTGCTGGTGCGTGAACGGCGAAAATGAGTTGTTTGCCGGTGCCTTCCGAAATGACCCGCATGACCACTATAAAAATGAATCATGTGAGCGTTCTCTCAGGGAAGGTGAGAGAAAACTCTCCTCCTTCTCTCTTTTGCACGAGGAGGTTGCTTGTCATGTCAAGTGTTTGAATAAACAACTTTAAAATAAAGATAGTCATTTGGATGATAAAAAAAAAATACTGCAATACAGACAGACATGTTTCCATTCATTTTAAAGCAGCAGTACTCAGCATGGCTTTGGAGGCAGAACTCGATAAAAAGCTGAACATCACGTTTTTGACGTTTTATGGACGTATGAGGGTCGCTCTGGCCAATGTGTCAGCAAGCCATGGCCCATTCACACGTCCAGCAGGCATGGAGTGACGTTAGCATTTATTCAGAGTCATGTTTCTGGCAACATGATGACCAATATTTACCATTCTCTCTGCTCTGAGGGGAATATTTTGGCTCTTTTGCTGCAAAAATGCTCCATCCTGTTCGCCAGCTAGCGCACAGTCGGTGTTTAGGGCTTTTGCAACTGGAAACGTGGTTGATGAGAGCGGGAATATTGAAGAAAAAATCGGAACAATGAGCTGAAAGGCGCCAAAAACATGTTTGGTTGGGTGATGATTTAATATTTTAGTCATTTGACCCATTGTTCAAAAGACAATATGAAGTAGTGTAGCTTTAAGCATGAGTTCTGAGCCAGTGCTGCACATATGGAGCAAAGATCAGGAGGATGAGCTCAGCCGAGGAGGTTACTTTGCTCTCAGGGCAGAGGTGGGATGCTTTCAAATAAAGATGCTCGCCCTTGTGTGTTTGTTCCCGCACGATCCGTTGACTTCCACAACAGCACAAACGCTGCGGACGCCATCGCTCTGCTCGATCAAACGAGACGCTTCCCGCCTTCAGCGGTGCCCCTCCTCCGAGGTCAAAGCCAGTGATGTCACGCCAAAGCGGGACCACGATGGCCCCCCGGAAGCCCACGGGGCTCCTCGTGGCCTGCCCACGTCACCGAGCATCATCATCGGGCCACCAGTCTGACATACGGGCCGACCACCTGCAGGAACACTAGAGGTGACGCCTCTAATGGCGTGTGTACATGTTTCTGTATGTATATGAAACCATCTGCACTCGACACAATTACAGCCATCAGGATGACAAATTCTCTTTTTTTGTTGCCGCACACCAACATCTGAGCGTTCATCACCAACATCTGCGTATGTTTGTGTGGACTAAGAGGACATCTGGCCATGTCAGCAGTGATTTAAATGTTCTCTAAACAGGAAGAGCGAGCTGACACACAGTTAATAAACCGCTCATCTGACGGCTGAATTTGATTGATGCCCATTTGTGTAAACAACGGTATGCGTCTATTTAAAGCCCGGGCCCCTAACCCTGCGGTAATTCAAACTCTGTTTGCTTATCATATTTGTGTCGGCGCTCTGATAATCGTCCCGCAGGACCTCTCTTGTCAAAAAAAGTGTAGTTTCTCAAAGTAATGCACACACACGGTTGGAAAGTGAACCCGACGCTGCCCTCCCTGTCCTTCCTCCTTTTTTCTCTCTCCTTTCATGCTGCTTTTTGTCCTCTACAAGTCTCCTGCAGTTCTTAAAGGCTGAGACGGCACCGTGGGAGTCTGATCACTACTGAGTCCACACACACACACACACACACACACACACACACACACACACACACACGCACACACAATGAGTTTCCTTTGTGCTGCAGAAAGAAAAAAAAACTACACCTTTAGAAGTGTGTCTGTCAAAATGAAATTGCTGGCTGCATTACAAGCCTTTGAAGGTATTGGAGACTCATTTTTTCAATCACCCCACAGGCAGGTAGAGAGACATCAGTGTGAGTGTGTGTAGTTGGACCGTTTGTGGGTTAGGCAATGTTTTTGGTCCTTTTAGTCTCTTTAGCGGCTGATTATTATTGTCTTGCTGACAGTTTGTTACTGAGCTTGTTGTCGTTCCTCACCACCCCCTCCCTCCACCACCACGTCGTCTTCTGGATAATCCTTACCTCTTTCTTCCCTTTCAAACTCATCTTCGCAAAGTCATTTCTCCCAGAAACCCCCCACTGGGGGAAAAACAACAAACTTTCAAAGCCAGCCAAACAATGAGTCACGCACACACACACATTCCTCCGTGAAAGAAAGAAGAAGAAGAAAAAAAACACACTCCCGCGGCGGAACATCAAGAGGCAAAAAAAACGGACATAATGGCTTTCTGATAATTATTCATAAAGGTGACTTTTTTGCGTGAACGCCGCTAAGTGCTCGAGCTCAGCGGCATGGAAGGAGCCTGGAGTAAGTCACAACACAGGCAGATGACCAACATTATGGTCCGGCTGAAACAGATTGACACACAGACACACAGACACACACACCCCTATACTGTCACACAGACACACACACACACACGCGCGCACACACACACATACAGATTCCGTGACTCCGATGTTTCAATTAGCCGCAGAGGACAGCCTGGCCGCACACTGCCTCCCATCTGGGGTTACTGCAGTCAAACAGGCAGGCGGACGGACAGAATGACGGACATGCTGACGGCCCTCCACGCTTATTTGATTTTGGAGTTGACGAGGGCGGGGTGAAACCGGAACACAGTGGAGGGGACAATCAGGAGCGGTACCCTCCCCAGAATCACAATACGGTCTGAGAGCATATGGTTGTTCTCCATTTGAGTTTGTGTGAGCGCAACACCTCCGGCTCAACAGTTACATAAGCCCCCCCCTCTTTGAAAACAATCCTGCACCTTATCTCCTCCGCAGTCTGCTTGAACCCGCTTTTGTTTGCAGCTGCCGGGACGCGAGCGGCGACAACAACAGCAGCAGCCACAACCGTCCCGGAGGACCGGGAGGAAGGAGGTCTGCGTCGCCCCTCCACAATCTGTCCCTCGAGAATAAATCCAACTCTCCCCCCCCCCTATTTATTTATATCCCCAGTGTTTTCTCCATCTCTGGTTTACAGAGTGATGCTTTATCGTTCCCGTCTGGAAGTTTAAAAAAAAAAAAAAAAATCCCCCCCCCCCACCTATCTATCTGCTCACCTCTCTCTCTGTGCGGGCCCCTCATCATCTCTCTCATCCTCCCTCCATCTCTTTCTCTCCATCACCCTCTCTCTGGTGGAGGGTAGTAATCCCATTAGGATCAATATTCCAGGCGAGTGAGCATCCTTTCACTGCAGCAATTACAAACCTTTAGAGACATAAAGGAGAGCATTTCTTCACAGCTTAGACCATCAATCAACTATTTAGCTTCAGAGGCAAAGGATGTTGTGTATGTGTGTGTGTCTGTGTGTGTGTGTGTGTGTGTGTGTGCGTGCGTGCACGTGCACGTGTCTCTGAATTCTGCTGCATTGTTCCATCTGCGTTACTGAAATGACTGTTGGGATTTTCGTCTTATAGATCCTATTATGGGTGTATGAATACATGAGAGAGCTTCTTAATGCACACTTCCCAGTTGGCGCTGCAACAAGGCCCGATCATCTCCCCTGTGAATGCATGTATTAGTGTTGTCCACAGCGGGATTTCACAGACGGCTAAGCTTGGTTGTTTAGCCAGGGGTTAATATTTCATGCCTTCATGTCCGCCTGCCCTCCCAGCACCGCCAACCACCCACCCTCCTCTACATCGAGAATCCACTGCCTCTGCAGCAACACCTCATTGCTATGCTAGTGCGGCAAAAAAAAAAAAAAAGAATCACAGCGTGCTAATTTAACAATCTTTTGAACCGGGTTCCCTTTCAGCTGTGGAGCCTTCCTATGATTGCAACGCCACAAATAAAAAAATGGTTTCCTCGCAAACACAAATACCACTGCAGAAATAATCCCTCTCTCGCCATCTTCCCCTGAATGCTCTCCTCTCCCTTCTTCTCTGGCTCTAATGAGGTGACGTGACTGACAGGAGCGGCGAGGGCACATCACTACTCATCTCGTCAGCTCTGCGGCCACTTGTGCCCCTCAATGTCACAGGGCTCCTCTTTTAGCCCGGAGGCCCCCCGGCTTCCATCTATCTAGCTGCTCCACAACCCCCATCTGGCGCGTCTGGCCCCGGGACAGAGGCAGCCTCGGCTGGGTGACATCTGGAGGCGTTCTTGGCGGCAGGCTCTGGTGCACAGCTACGGCTACGACAGCGCTAAGGATGCACTTTGTCAAAGGTCTTCATATACATTCTCTGCAGTGGAGATGTAATCTCTCTGTTAGAGAGGATATTACAGTAACGTAACATCAATTCTTTACCGGGGCGGAAAACGGAAAATGCTATACAGCATGTCAAACGCAGCAATGTGGGTTACAGTGGATCTTAAAACAACAAATACTGAATATTAAGATGGCGAAAAGAAGAAAAAAAAACATCCAGGAAATGACTCGCTATTTTTACCGACGATGCAGAGCTGCATCATAGCCCGTGGCTCACACTGTCAAAATGATCGTTCTAATTTTTTGCCATGAAAAAATTCAATTAGACTATCATTAGACCGGGCTGATGATGAGGTTCTGTTTATCGTTAACTGCACATTATTCGATTCTTCATTTAACAGGCAGCGCCTCATTTGCTGATGATCCATTTAACAAATGCTTTTCCAAAAGTTTCTTTGGGCAGAAAATGTGGAGTTTGTGAATGTGTTTCCTCTTTTTGTGCCGTGCGATGACGACTTCGCTCTCCTGCCAGTTTGACTCAGAAACTCGAGCATATGATGGCATGTGAGGAGACAAAGGGAGTGGCAGGGAGGGGGTTTAACTCGTGGATTGTTGTGTGTAAAAAAAAAGAAGGGAGTTGGAGCAAAAGGCGTGCATGTATGGAGGAGTGTTAGCGAGAGCGGCAGAAGGGGCTTGATGGCACTTGTGGTAGTGGATTAACTGGTACATCCCGAACAGAAAGTGGGAGCTGGAGAGAAGAGGCTAAAGCCGAGCCCTCTTCTCTTTTCTTTCTACCAACAATAGAGAGGCGGACAGATTGACTCCTATAGGGCCAGCACTGTCTGTTCTTCAATTTTCCTGCATCCCATTTATATAAATCTCCAAATTCTAACACTCCCAGAAAAAAAAGGAGTCCACCGTCGTCCCCAGTTGCACTCAAAACCCTGCGGGACAGAATCTGGCACCCCGGTCGATCCACCCATCCATCCATTGAATCTGCTGCACATTCTTTGCCTTTCCATCACATTAATCCCACTTCCAGCATGCACAGATCCCCCGTACCGACCACGCACGCACTCGCTCCTTTCAGAAGACCCTGGAGACGGAGAACACAGCCTAACAAGGGAGCAGGGGATGACAACAGAGCTCTGGGAGAGGAGCAGCGCTGGAGGAGAAAGTAGCAGGGTGGAAGACATCTTTCCTCGGAATCAAACTGTGTGTATTTTCATCTTTGCTCATGGACCAACTCCCACAGGACATCCGCGTGCCAAAGCAAAGGCCCGCTGTGTCTGTTTACTCCGAAGAGACGGAATCAAACTCATTTCGGTAAAGGGAAATTATATCTCCTTTGATTGCACCGTGTGAACGCGGGGGAAAAAAAATTGATATCAAAGCCGCTAAGCTCCTAAGTCCTGTTCCAACACCTTCGAGGAGCTAAGCGCCCCGCTCCACAAATATGAACCAAGCGCCGTCTCGTGAAGCACAGCGGTCAAATATAGTAGAAGGCAGCAAAAGTGCTCACAGTCGAGCACAATAATTGAGAGATGAGATTTTATTTTTATTTTTATCCCAAACTGTGAAAATTGGAAACACAGTGTGAGAGCTTTTATGGAGAGCATCCTCGCTGCCGGAACTTGTTTACTGAGGCGACCGGCATTAACGGTTCTGACGGTCGGGCTTAGAAACGCAGTCCACCGCTGCCACATCGGCGAGACGACGGCGATATCACATACAGCGGAGCTCGGAATACAAACAATGGCTTTAAAGTGTGTTTATCTCCCCGCACACCTTCCCAATTATAATGTCAAGAGAAACGCGCCCGTGAATCAACAAACAATTTTCCTCCTCGACGTCCCGCCTGCAAGACATATTTAGAGGAAATAAATGCATGGAAATTCAAATGGAGCCCAGTAATGTGGTTGTATTGTCGCCACTTTGTTTGCCTCCCCTGCTCTCTGCTGCATGTTAAGCGGATGCATGCGTGTACGTGGGTGAGGAGATATGCGCTGACAGTCTGGCAGCCTCCATCAGAGCCCTGCATCTCTGTCAAGACTGCAGGCTGGCTGACTGAAGAGGAGAAGAGCAGCAAAGTGGAAAATGAGTGGAGAGAAGGAGGAGGAGGAGGAGGAGGAGGAGGTGTAAAAGAGGAGCAGAATGGGAGGGAGGGCAAAGTGGATGATCAGAGAAGGTTAAATAAAACAAGGGGCGGGATAATAAAAAAAGAAGCCGTGATTGTGCCGGCGATGTGGCGACAGAGAAGATATTGTCACATCAAAGGGTGTATGGAGGAAGGGCAGAGGACATTGAAGAGGGGTGACGAAAACTGCCGAAATAAATAATAAGAAGAGATTTAATAGGAACTGGAGGTGTGTGTGTCTCTGTTTGTGTTACATGTATACGAGCAGGAACTGGTGTAGGTGAGTGTCAGGGTGTAATAAGAAATGTGAACTATTGATTGGCTGGAGAAAAGATGTCAGAGCTCAGCGGTCGTGGGGGGGTGGGGTGCAACAACATCTCAAGACAAAATGGCTTCCTTCCTCTTCGTCTCCTCCGTGTAGTCATTTCATCTTCTCTGCTCCCAATTCACCCACTTACCCGACGCATCTCGAGCATCAAACCCCGAGACTTGGCGACGGATACAAATCTGGTTGTTATATGATTACGACGTGTGGTTAGGGTAACGGCGCCCTAGGGCTGCGGCGCGTTACCGCGCGGCTGCGTTGAACACAAGAGGAAGTGCCCCCCCACAGAATTGACTATCCAATTAAACGAGCGTGTGTCGTGTTAAGAGACGGCTGCAGACCACCCAGGGAAACAACACGTAGTGCTATATTTGTGGACGTCAGGAGTCTGTTTGTAGAGAAAAATAAGCAAAAGAAAAACATCCCACTCAAAGTGTGTAAGTGTGTGCAAAAACATACACTTACACACAGCTTATATCATCATCTCCATCCCCGCTCCTCCAGGCGGCCGGCCTGCACGCGGTGGACTATTCAACCTATGGTATCTGCTTCTCTGTAACAAGCACCCGCTCTCATGGCTGACTTTGTCAGTGTGTCTGTGTTTGCAGGAGGAGAGGAGATCAGAGGGGTAAGTACACAGGAAGCCTATAGACAGACCAAACACTTCAAATGCCACGCGGGTGATTGATTAGCTGGCCTGACCCGGACTCCTGCGTCAATGAGATGGAGTATGAAAGAGCATCAAAGGGAGGATGTTTAAGGGCGTGTGTGCGTGTGCGTGTGCGTGTGTGTGTGTGTGCGTGCGTATAGGGTTCCTAATGCTGCTAGAAAGGGCCGTTCATTGCTGATCAACTGCCAGACTCTCAGTCAGTTATTGATTAGGTTGTTTGATATTTAAAAGGGAGATGAGGAAGAGTGACACAACCTTTATTTTCTTAATCTCTGCTTATTTTGTTTCTAATGGTTGAACACTAATTTAGCTGGGGTTTGGGGAGCCACGGTGCAGCGCTCTACAGCTATTTGGAGCCCTATTTGTGGATATATGCATTTTAAGTAAAGCAACCAACCACCACTGGTGCTAACCATGATGGGGATGTTTAATAAATGGCGTGCCCATACTTTAATGTAAAAATACTCCATGAAGTGAAAGTTCAAAGTATTGTCAGCAAAATGGAACGAAAGTAAAAGTACAAATTTTGCAGATGGTATTAGTTATATTTAACTGTTAACTAAGGTTTGTTTTTACTAATTTTGCAGATGGTATTAGTTATATTTAACTGTTAACTAAGGTTTGTTTTTACTAATTTATATACAGTTAGGTATTTTAGTGCAGTGGCTCCCAACTTTAACTCAACCTTTATTCATCCAGAAAAATCAAAGAAGCAAATAGTTAAAAAGAGCATAACATCGATAAAAAAAAACAGAAACCACATGTCTTAAAGCAAACCAGCAAATTGCATCAATCAAAGCATTTTAATTCCATGTTTGGGCACGTACATTCAGCACTCAAAAGATCCTTAATCCTGTTACCATGATTGCTCAAGAAATTATCTGGCAGAAAACTTTAAAAGCGCTTTCGCAGAAAATGGTATGACGCACCGTATTTGTCCACAAGCAGTGAGGATGAATTACTACAAATATTAGTATTCATTATTTTGGCTTTTCTCTAATAGCTTTTTTGTAAAATGTTGGATAATCTTTTGCTCTTTGGGCCACAAACAAAAATACCTCAATACAAATACCGTATAAGTGATACTTAAGTGCAGTACTTCTAGTTGAGTAGATAAACTTTCCACCAACAGTCTGTGAAAAACAGCTGTGTCTGTTCCTCTGTGGGAAGTAAAATAAAACATTGTCCATACGCGTGATCTCAGTTTGAGGACTACAGCTTTATAACAGGAAACCTGGGGACGTGGAGTTTGAAAGATGTCGTCATTTACCCGACAGCAAGGGGGCTAATGTACTGTATAGGTTCCTTGCTTTTATATTGCACTAAATTGCTGGCGTGCCCCTTCAAAACGAGCCTGAACATACGGGGCTGATTTGCGTTGAGTTGTTTCACAGATTACAGGAACCTGCACGTTTGACACTGAATGTGATTTAAGGTCCCCTGAAGTGCCACCTTCACCAGATCCAGACGAGGGCGCAGAGGCAGAATGCGCCGGGTGAGAGGAGGAACCGATTTTATTCGCACAGAGCCGAGTTAAGTGCATCCTTCATTGTTTCCTGTGAGCCTTATGTTGCACCACGCATCCGATGCAACGCGCCTGTTCCCTTTTATCTGCGTCTCGACTTTATGCCTCGTTCCTCCCAATATCTGCCTGGCTGCATCCAACCCTGTGTCGACCAATTTATGCGGAGGCACATTATCCCATACGGGGCCCATCTAGACAATCAAGGCTACCTGATGAGACCCTGGGGGAGATGGGGTGAGGTGGGAAGGGTGGCGGGAGGGCACATGCAGGAGCTGGAGGGGGGGGCGAGGAAGACGAGGGTGGGAAACAGGCGCCGAAAAAACAATGAGGCAAAATCAGAAGATAAACGAGGCGCTATTTCAGTGGCAGGATTTATGTACTGTCAACATTACCCTCGCTATTAGGGGGAATCCAATTACTCTGCGCCTCTCCTCTCCTCTGCTTTCTCTCTGGGAGGGAGGAAAATAAGGGAGCGAAGGAGTGAAGGATGGAAAGAAAATGGATACAGAAAGGGGGAACAAGAACACCTCTGCATGATTTATCCAATTTTCAACACATATTTAGATATTAAGGAGAGGGAGCAAGGAAAGGGAGGGCGGAATGGACTCAACAACTGAGTGAAAGCGACAGGAGGGAGCAGGATGCACAATGGCGCGGCCTAAAGCGGTAACACAGGGTAAGGGGACGCGACTGACTGGCACTTGTGCACGTGAGAGAGGGAAATTAAAAAAGAGAGGAAGAGAGAGAGAGAGAGAGAGAGAGAGAGAGAAAGAGAGAGAGAGAGGAAAGATTCGGAAAGACAGAAGCTTCCTCTAGATTTAATTGCATGCACCTCGGCTTTTAAATGGCTGATAAATTATACATGAAGGATGCTGAGACAATAATTATGAGCTGTTTTAGTGCAGAGCGGGCGGGATGAGGACAGACAGACAGACAGCCAGCGGCGGCAGAGGAGGACTGGAAGGCTGGAGTCGGCCAAGAAAAATCCCCGCGGAAAATCTCTGGAGAGCGCGAGGGGTCGAGGAGTGGAGGAATCACAGTGCATTATCATGATATCGTGGAGGCTATACGCGGAGCAAGTAAATTAGAAGGGCTGGGGGTAGTCTCAGTGAAGCATCACACACACAAACACATGCGCTGGATCCCTTTTCAATCCAGCGCCCTCAGGTTAAAGCCCCAGAAGCTGTGGCCCCCCCCAGATTTCCGGCTTTGTTGACGTGACCTCGCCTGCAGCGCAGATAACACACACACACACACACACACACACACACACACACACACACACACACACACACACACACACACACACACACACACACACACCGGGGCTCCTTGCATCCTGTCAATGCTCCCAAAACGTCTCCTCGACCCAAACACTTTCACTCTTTCTCACCCCCGTCCCACCACGCCCCTCCATCGGCGGATCTTTAAGCAGCGGTGACGCATTCTTCCTAAATCTCTTGATAATCGTTATAAATCTCTATTAAACCCCCACCTTCTGGATGGATGGGGTGTCAGCCCACATCTGGCACTCTATGAGAGATTGTGTGTGTGTGTGTGTGTGTGTGTGTGTGTGTGTGTGTGTGTGTGTGTGTGTGTGTGTGCGTGCGTGTGCGTGTGTGTGTGTGTGCGTGTGTGCGTGTGCGTGTGTGTGTGTGCGTGTGGGTTTTGAAATCCATAAATGAGCATGTGGGAGAAAAAGGAGAGGAAATGAGAGAAATACAAATTGACAAACTGGCAAAAAAAAAAAAAAAAGGATGACAGAAAATCAAACATCTCTTCCCCGACACGCCGTCCGGCCGTCCGCTCTTCAGCCAGGCGTGCGTTTTTGGTGTTTTCATGAGCCCTTTATCTTGTTTCGCAGGGCTCGTTCAGAAAGCTGCGCGGGGAGCAGCCAGCGGTCGCAGCAGTCGCTGTTGTGCCCTTAAGCACAGCCACTTAACCCGGGCTAACTCACTCACTCAATGCACTCAATACCCAGTCGGGCAAAAATGGAAAAGCCTGCAACGGCATGCTGCTTAGCATAAGGAGCTATAAAAAGACACAGAGCCGCGCTAATGCTGTGTCCACAGTCCGCGTGCTTGTCCTATCTGCTAAAGCTGTGTGTGTGTGTGTGTGTGTGTGTGTGTGTGTGTGTGTGTGTGTGCGTGCGTGCGTGCGTGCTTGGTCCTTAGCGGCTAGCTGGGGGCACCGCCACACTGGATGGCGCCATCAGCTCAGAGGCAGATAGCGACTTAGCTCTAACTGCTTCCCTCTGCTTGGTGTACAAACAACACACACACACACACACACACACACACACACACACACACACACACACACACACACACACACACACACACTCGCACACGAAAGGTCAATTTCTTGCCACACCACTGGTCTGCCCAAGAAACCTGAATTGATTGATTTGACTCGATTCCACCACAGGCAGAGTGAGACGGAGCGAGTGGGAGAAAGAAGACGGACGGACTGTCAGCACAGATACAGGGAGAGAGAGAGAGAGAGAGAGAGAGAGAGAGAGAGAGAGAGAGAGAGAGAGAGAGAGAGAGAAAAAAAAGGAACGAGTTATGAGAGGTCGGAGGAGAAAAATGAGTATGTTTGATATTGTAAAATCTAGAAAAGCAACACCGGGAAAGATGTGAATTACGAGCCAACAATTCTGTCATTGCCTATTATCCTCACTGCCACACAAACACACACACACACCTTGGTGTGAACCTGGCATGGTGGAAGTGTGCGAGGAGAGGTGCGATTGGATCACTCTATTCTAGTCGTGGTGTCGGAGGAGGGCGGGGGGAGATTTTGTGTGAACAGATGGTGTTTACCTAGTAGCAGGTTGGTTGGATCACCTTACCATCCCGCCTCTGTCGACCATACCATTTTAGCAATCCATATAAAAGACGCGCGGAAAAAAACAGGCACGGATGCACTGGTGCAAAAAAAAAAGAGAAGACAACTCACACACACACACACGCCACTCCACTCATCTGAATGAGGGGTGATAACTCACCGAGCTGCAGTCGGGGAAAGGATGGAGATAAACGAGGAGTGACGAAATGAGAGAGAAAGAGAGCAGCCAGAGAGGGAGTGGCGGAGATAGAGAGAGTGGAGGAGAGGAGAATTGGGCCATTGGTAGTTTTTTTTTTTCTTTTCTTTTTTCTCTGGTCTGTAGTTATGTAGGTCACTTTTTTTTTTCCTTTTCTCCACGACTCTTGGAGTGGGGAAATTTGTAAAACTGACATAATAAGGCATTTGGCCCGAAGTGACGCTTCTGAAGACACTCTGTCTTCCCTCGCTCATTTGCATTTGTGCCACAGCTTGCCGAAATGCTGCTCTACCTGCTGATCGGAGAGAGAGAGAGAGAGAGAGAGAGAGAGGAGGATGAACGGCGGGAGGACGGCTGATTTTTTATTTTTCATTTTGGCCCGGGGAGGGAGAAGTGAGAAAAATGAAGAATATTTAAATAGGAATGAGGAGCCTCCACACAAGCACACAGCCACAAAAAGACACACATTCCTTGACGGCCTCTGAATTCGAGAGGAAGAGCGAGAATGTTTTCTATTTCATGCTCGCCTTCCTTCAGAGACCTCTCTTGCTCTTCTTCACCTCTTCCGTGTAAGAGGCGGTGGGAGACCCGAGGTAGAACTACAAATCCCTCCCTCGTTAATAATTCACCTGTAGCTGTGACCACTCCACAGCAGAAAGAAAGACAGACAGACAGAAAGAAAGAAAAGGACGGGAATGTTTTCTTGATGACATTGCATGTCCTGTCAGTCTTGGGATATTGTAAAACACACACACACACACACACGCGCAGAGGAGCAGACGGTGCAGTGTATGAGGTCTGACAGTGCTCTCCAAGGACCAGCTTGGGTTGCTAAAATAAGGCTGTGTCTGGAAAGAGGTGGATTCCCCTTGAGTGGGGCACAGAAGAGCACTAAAAGCTAAGTGGAGATGAAAAAAAAAACGCCCCTAGATTTGGAGGAAAGAGCTAGAGGATGAAGGAGAAGGGGGAGAGAAGGTGAAGGGCAGGAGAGGGATGGAAACACGAGACGGGGAGAGGAGAGGGAGAGTATAGTGGAGAGCGCGGGATTCCGAGGAACATCTCGAAGACAATGCATCTTCCTCCTGGAATCCATAACTCATCGTTACTAAAACTGGATTAAACAGAGGGAATGAAACGGTCAAACCCCTGCGAGCCTACATAATGCGACGGGAACGTTCTCGAAAAATTTGATGAATATCCGCACAACATGGCTGAAACAAGCGAACGTTTTAGGGAAATGATTAGTCCGAATTGATTTTCTGGTTATAGCGTCTCAGATGTTAAGAGTTGTAGCTTTCCTCTGTTTCTGACCCCGTAGTGAATTGTCCCACGTTTTCTATGATGTCATCCAACCACCAAACATTAATAATTCGCAGCACACATATGCGAGTAGATGCCGCTATGGAGAGAAGATGTTCCGTGGACCGGGGACAGGGAGCTTAAAGAGAGTATTGTTTTCTGTTTTCTGTTGTTTGTTTTTTTACTCCCCACTCTCTCTTAATAATGAAATTATGTCATATATATATTAACCTTTAATGAATTTTAAAATATGCATTAAAAAGAAACTTTGGTTTTGGAGTGTAAATTATCGTGGGATCTGTGAAAACTGCCTTTTTTCACTATTATATAATTTCATAGACGATAAGATTCATATATCCATTGAAAAAAAACAACAGTAAATAATTAAAATAATTGCAAGTTAAAGCCCTAAATAGCCACACATTTGTGTGTGTGTGTGTGCGTACACAAGCGTGGTACAACTACTGTGACTTGTGAAGTACAACTTGGAGCAGAAGTATACGAATAAAAACACAGCGTGTCACATTGGCAACATGACTGAGAGCTTTTTACTCTCCTCTCCGCTCCACCATACGACACTGAGCCTCCCGCTCCTGTTTCTATCCCCCCCACTCTATCTTTTATGCCCTTTTATGCCTCCATGTCCCTCCCTCTTCTTCTTCTCCACCCATGCCTGTGTGTAAGTAAAGTACATTCCTCCTCCATTAGCTGCTTTTGTCGCTGTTCCAAGGGGACGCCGAGTCTGGAGAAGTGAGTACGAGAGAAGGATGACAGAAGATAATAGACGGGGCTCAATGCAGCGCCTCGTCCGCGTATACCTGCAGACAGGAGGCGCGGGAAAAAATGACTGGTTTTCTTTTTCCGGGGGAATTGTGTTGTGAGAACGCACAGCCGAACCAGGAAGAAAGAAATAACACAATTTGCAGATTTGGCAGCAGAGCAGCACTGTCTTTAAGTGGGAATGCTTTGGGCATCTGTATTTCTTCATGCATGTGTGTGTGTGTGTGTGTGTGTGTGTGTGTGTGTGTTGTAGCCATTGTTTTAGGAAAGTTATGTGTGGGCCTGCTGTTGCTGGCTGAGGCTGGAACAGCAGACACATGCAAATGAGCTGCTTTTTAAGTCAACCTTGAAAAAAAAAAAAAAAAACTCACCTTTTATACGTTTCACTCGGCCGCCACTCTCGCGCGTTTTTTGATTTCCCCGCTTTATTTATCCGGCAGCTTTATTTGCTTGTATTGTTTGTTTGTTCTCAGAGATGAGTCTACAGGCCCTGAAATTGGCAAGTGGCGCTTTAAATGTGCGCGCCCTTGATCGGGTCACGCCTCTGACAAAAGAGACAGAGGGCACAGGGGCCCCGGCTGTGTTTGAATATATTCTTGGGGGGGAAGCTTTTATCGGGGGGCTTTGGTGTCTGTCTTCAGCCACGGCGGTCCAAGTGCTCGCCAGCTGTTCTAATTGAGAGCGCGACAAAACGAGACGACTTTCTGATGCCGACACAGCCCGGGTAATATCCTCGCCGGGTCCCCAGAGCGCCGTTTCAATCTCACCCGGTCGGTGTGAGTATGATGGAGCGAGATATGAGTGCATGAGGGAAAAGGGAAAGGCGAAGAAGAAGAGTGTGTGTGCGAAGAGTGTGTGTGCGGCGGTAAACAACCTCAACCTGTTCTCCGAGCGCTCCCGGTATGCGTCTGCGTGGCGAGAGACACCGGGA
>JBAMJR010000025.1:9125000-9137500 GCA_038501785.1 Myoxocephalus aenaeus
TACACTCAATGACCCCCCCTCCAAAAAAAATTCAAATCATAAAAAACTCACACAGGAACACACACGCAGAATGGCAGCATATACAGCACTGGCATTCACGGATGCCCATCATAACTTCAAGCGCACATCAAAGCCAAGTTCTATATAGATGTATGCCGTTTGATCGCCTCCACCGTGCGCACACACACACACACACGCACGCGCGCGCGCGCTCCTCCATATGTGCGTGTAACCTACATAACATCCAAGATGTATGGGTTAGAAATTATTCAAGAGGGTTTTTAGAGCGTGCGCGTGTCTCCATCCACAGCAGAGGACACACGGGGAATTGGCTACAGTCAAGTTAAAGCAGCGCTCTATTGTCCGGACACTGTTGTCTGGAGGGAGTGGAAGCACAACGCCATCCGACTAGCGACAAAGAGGGTCTTACCTGTCTCATGAGAGAGGGTCTTGCTTCTTCCAGTGTTGCCTGAGTGATGCATCGCTCCGTACTTGTCTCTGCCTCTGATTAACCCTCTACCCTTATCTCCGCTCCTCTCCGCTCCCTTGAGAGTCCGCTTCTCTTGGTTCTCAATCTTTTGCGCACCCCCCCAACGTTCACTCTCCGGTTCTCGCCAAAGTCCTCGCTGCCAGCACGCCCTCCGCCTCGCCGCTCGCTCGTCCTCACTCTCGTGTCGCCCCGTTTCTTCTCCCCTCTCCCGGTCTGTTTGCGGTGAGCTGTCGCTGAAGCACGATCCGCGAGCTGAGTGCCGGAGCACCGGTCGGGAGGAGAGAGAGAGAGAGAGATGGAGCAGGAGCCCGAGAGACACACTCACGCCGTGCGGATCGGCACACTTGCACACGTGTAGCTGCGGAGACGAACGCCACACACCAAAACACCAGAGGGGAGGGATGGAGGGGGGGAGAGGAAAGATGAGCCCCGCACTGCTTTTACCCCTCTTTTCCTTTTCTCCTATTTATTTTTGTCTCCCTCCTGTTTCTAGTCCTCAGTTCTTTCCTTTGCACAATCCGTCACAGATCAAGACCGGCTCGGGCGCAGGGGAACGGAGGGACGAGGAGATGCTGAGAGTGAAAAAGAGAGTGCCTTTCAGCCTGTGGCAGGCAGAGCAGAAAAGATGTGGAGAGATGTGGCTGCGGCTCCATCCTCCATCTGCCCACAGCTGAGACTGAGAGCAGACTCAATGCACACACTCTCTCTCTCTCTCTCTCTCTCTCCTCCTCTCTCTCTCTCTCCTCCTCTCTCTCTCCCAGCAGCGCCGCACCAGCGAGATGGAGGGGGAGGAAGGATGACGGCGGGAGCTAACGAATGAGCCAAATGGAGAGAAAGAGAGAGAGAGAGAGAAAGAGAAGGGGTATAGGGGGGAGACAGTAAACGAGGGAGAGCGTAGCGGCAGACAGAGGGGGAAAAGAGGGGGAGGAGGCTGCGACGAGGGCGGGAGAAGGCGACGGAGCCCACGAGCGCTGGAGAGTGAAAAGAGTGACAGGATCATGGGAATGTGACAAAGCGTGCACATCAAAGGCAAAGGGGAAAGGGAGAGCGGAGAGGATAAAATGAGATGTAGGGGACGCGAGGGAGCGGGTTGAGCGAGGGGGGGGATAAGGTGGAAGCAGAGGGAAGACGAGGTTGAGGGTAAAAAGGAGGAAAGACGGGGGGGGGGGGGGGCAAAGGACACTGCGGCGATGAAGCCGGTAATATGTCAGCTCTCACATGGGCGCACTCGCATCCACGCAGCGTCCCTAAATAGGAAAGGAACAATGTCAAACGATGCGGGGGTGAAGGGAGGACAGGGAGTTTAGGAAGGGGGGGGGGGGCAGCTTCTTTGACAAAACACCCTGAAACCAAACTGCACCGTGAAACGAACAAGGGCGAAACGAGATCAATCATTTCGTCCTCGGAGCCACAGAAAACACAAAAAGGTGCGCTTCCGTCCCCTCACAGACTCCAGCCACCAGCTCAGGTGTCAGGTTACCAGGTGAGTGAAGGTCCCTGCAGCGTCCAGCAGAGGGCAGGCATCTTTGTCACATGGCAGCCAACAGGGCTGAGGTCATCTCCAGCTCATCAGCACACTGGAGCGTTACCACCATCCGGCATCTCTGAACACGTTGATCAACATGCAGCGTGCATTTGACACGTCTCCGAAGTCTAGAAGCATTCTAGACGGCCTCGCATCACAAAAGCTGTTTGTGCATGGAGGTGGCCTGGAAATACTTCAGCATTAACATGCGACTGAAGCTTAATGTCAGAACTGTATTCCTTTCTGTCCTCACTCGTTGTGAAAACGAGTGAGGACACTGAAGGTTACGAGAGGAATGCATGAATGCAGAGAAATAAAAGCAACCAGCTGAGAGCGAAAGAGTACATTGAACGGCAGCATGAGTGCTGGGAGCCTACAGCTGACACAAAGCAGGTTTGTGCTGTGTAGTGCTACCACGGTGAAGAGGGAGGAGGAGGAGGAGGAGGAGGAGGAGGAGGAGGAGGAGAGGAGCGCCGCGAAGGCCAACCCATGAGCCACCCCTCCAGAGGCTCGCCGTCGGCCTCATTTTCTACCTCTTCACGTGACATTCTCGGAAGCCATCCATCATCCTCAACGAGTCGCAGACACTCGTAGGAGGCGCGCGCATACACACACACACACACACACACACACACACACACACACACACACACACACACACACATGCATTTGCACGAACAGGTGTTGAGGCCTCGATTTACGGTGGAGGGGTTGGGGGCGGGGAGGGGGAGGGGGAGCCTCACGGCTATGACTTCATCATATTAAAGTTGAGAGCGCGGCGGAGGAGAGAATCAGCGGGAGCGCAGGAGGAGACGCTGGATTTCTAGATGAGGTTCGCGTCGATTTGTCATGATAAAAAAAAAGAAAAGAAGAACCCCCCCCTTGTCCGAGACAGAAACAAATTGCTTTCTTGACAACACCTTGTAATACTCCATCACGCACACGCACATGGCATCAGCCGCCGTGCGTATATATGTACACGCAAACACCTTCTCAAGCAGGTTATTTATCAGTGCCATTCAGGGTCATTATACCTGGCACATCTGTATAACTGTATATATATATATATATTTAATTTTTTTCGGTGCATATACACTCTACTCAGCGTGATTCATTGGAGAGTCCATTCTACCCACAATGCTTTAGCATTGAGGGCGTGAGGCTACATGGGAGAGATGTAAGGAGAGGAAACATGTGGTAAGGGAACACGAGAGAGAGAGAGCATATGGAAAGGTCGCACAGACAAAAGTGAACAAGGATCGTGTATGAGATGAAGATAAAACCTCTGCTCATTAGGCCTATGATGCAGATTGACTAAATCTTTCCCTCTCTATCTCTCTGTCTCTCTCTATCTCTCTGTCTCTCTCTCTCTCTCTCTCTCTCTCTCTTCATCTCACTTCTACAGTCCTCAGTTCATCGTCCAGTTTCTAAAACTCAGGCAGTTTGACTTGCAAACTGTCGATTCATACATAGCATTTTATTTTATATTTCTATTTTCTCTCCGCCACACAATTCTTTTCTTCCCCTCAGTGACAGTTTTTTGTTCTTTTTTTTCTGCCCCCACCCTTTCCCCTTGCCTGTTCCCAACCACCTACCTCTTGCTTCTCCTCCTTCTACCTGCCTCCTGAAGTGAAACACCAAGGGAGAGCAGGCGAGGGAGAGAGAGGGAGGGAAGGGAATGGATGGAGAGAGAAGGTATGCTATAAGGTTCCCCCATGGGTTGAACACGGTCATTTGTCATCAGGCTGAAAGCTTAAGAAAAGACTAGTTAACCTTTACAGCTGATCCCCGCGAGACACGGGAAAAAACATAGCCCGACAAAACACCTCCAGGAGAAGGCGTGCAGGGCACACAAACACACACACACACACATGCACGAGTGGCCCCCTTCAGAATCCAGAATCGATAGCTCTACAAGAAGAAACCTGGTTTGTCTCCATGGTCCTTTTTCCTTCCTCCCTTCAATCCCACCCCCAGCCTTGTCATCCCCACACCCCACCAGAGTAATTAATCACCTTGTGCTAATGAGCTATTAACTAATGACAGATTGACGTGCCTCTGCCCGTGTGCGCATGTCTGAGCGTGTCTGTCGGCGTGTCTGCGCGGGCATGTTCGAGTGTCGCCAGAGCCACCCCCAGCACGCTAATGTGATTAATAAGGTTAAGCTCTTATTAGGGTGGAAGCACAAGGAGTACACTGCACACACACACACACACACACACACACACACACACACACACACACACACACACACACACACACACACACACACACACACAAAAAGAAAATATCTTATAAACAGGGCAGAGAATGACTCGTGTCGGCCTGCTGGAAGTCTAAGTATAAATAAAACTAAGGCACAGAAAGAAAAAAAAACATATAGCATCAACTGCTTTATATCCTTCGCCATGTATTCTCATTACCCAGAGGCTGACTCTGCTATACACTAATCACATCTCAGGGAAAAAGAGGGGCGCGTCGGAGGAATGCACATCACCGCGGCTTAGCTGAAAACGTGGAAGTTTAGTTTTTTTGTGTGGACATTCAGAGTCGTTTGACGACATGTTTACAGTCATTTAGCAGACGGCTCGCTCAAGCCCGTGGAGATCAACACGGAGTGTGCTTTGCTTGCTGTTCTTGACAAAAAACACACACCCAACCCCTTTCTAAACTCCCTGTCCTCCCTTCACCTTCAGGCCTAGTTTCAGCACCATGGACAGCTACGCAAAGGAGCCGCTGTATGAACAGTGTCCTCAGGACAATGTCCTTGTTTCGGTGCACAGCGTGACACCCTCCTCCTTTGTAATAACGCTCACACCCTAATAGACCAAACAATTACAGTGTAAAAGAGAGGCACTATATCAAAACGTAGCACAAATATGAAAGGGTCGCTCGAGAGTGGGAGTTACAGTAGACGTACGTATGCATCTGGTGTCTGCTTAATCAGATGTATCGGACTCTGAAGCCTCTGCTTTCCAATTCAAAGAGAAATGTAGTTACAGCAAGACCATTCGATACTCAGGAGAATCCTTGCACTTCGTAATGGGGAGCCTAACAGAGCTGTGCGTGCGTGGGGCCGTGAGTGCTCATTTGCATGTGGCAGCGCATGTACTGTACCCTGTGTGCTTCAGTGTCTCTGTGACCTAACAGTGCGTCCCCCCACAGGAGAAGTTTTGGCGCATACCGCGACTCATTTGCATTCTCGCAGCTCTCTCATTTTCTTTTTTCTTTTTCATTTTCTGTGGCTTTAGACGCGAACAGCTGCTTAATGGTCATGGCTCTTTGGAGACAGGACATTGGGAAGCACAGAGGGGGTTAGCCAGGGTTTCTGCACTGCCAAGTGCACACACACACACACACACACACACACACACACACACACACACACACACACACACACACACACACACACCAGGTAAAGCCTGGTTCAGCTACGGTTCTGAGGGCGAGATGTGACCATTTAGCAGATGTTTTTCTTCCCAAAAGTGACTTTGGAGGCTGTTCACACTGTTGAATTTAACCACAATAGAAAACAAAGCCAGGCACACATATGCATTATGCTGTCGCTGATGCAAAATCCTTTCCTCAGTATGTCAAAAACAATATTGGTGTTTGAAAGGATATACAGCATGTGACGAGCATGCTTTCATGTCTACATGTTCCAAGCAGTGGAAGGGTGTTTGTAAAAAAAAAAGAAAAGAAAAGAAAAGAAAAGAAAAGGGGGATTGAGGCTGCACTTTTGGGATGTAGGGTGGTTCAGTGCTTTCTACATTTTTTTTAATGTTTTGTGGGAATCACAAATAAGCTCAAAATAAGCTATTTAAACTAGGGCTGTGCGGTATACCGGTTTCTTACACACACACACACACACACACACACACACACACACACACACACACACACACACACAGACAAGTTGTGTTTCATGAGAAGCCAAAAGAAGGGATTTGGTGAAACACGAGACAAGTGAGAGAAGGTCATCGCCTCGCAGTGTGTGAGTGCGGAGAGCCGTCCTGGTTCCACCGTGTTCTCCTCAGCGGGGAACCTTTACGTCTCCGAGAGTACTCAAATTTTCTTTTTTGTGTGACAAAAGCCCATTGTCAAGAGCGGGTCAACGCGGCGCACACAGGCACAAGCACACACAAAGCCACCGATCGATTGATTGACAGATTTATTGACCCACGAATCGTAGCTGTTTGGTTGCCAGAGCTATAAATGAACATGAAAATCCCAAAAATATATTTGAACTAATATTAAAAAACAAACAAAAACAATTGATTTGATGTGGCTGTTTTGACTTAACTAGGTTGAAAAAAGTAATATGTTGAAGGCTTAAGAACAATTTGTCAACCAAGAGATTAGATTGGTGTCTGGTTGAGAAGGAATACTGGCAAATACGTATAAAGATGTATTTGATTCAATGCAGATGACTCATTCTGTTTGGGTCAATACACTTACTTCAGATGGTTTTATCAGCTTGAAACTTCATGCCTTTTCTGAGAATTGCTCATGAACATATGCTTCTTACACAGCAAACATCAATGAACTCTTATCCTTGGAGTTTTAGAACAGACGTCTAACCCCTTGGGGAATTACTCTTTGACAAACTATATGAGATAACACATGAAATATATCCTTATTTGGTGTATTAACAATGCTAAATGGTCCTTCATATACTTTACAAATAGCAGTGTATGCAAGGACATTGCTATCGCTGCCGAATGAATTCCTCTGTGTGCAGTCAGGTGACAGACTATTAACTCCAACAAGTGTGTGGTTGAGATTCATGTGCGCTGGATTGAGTATAAATCCTGCCTCTTTCTTTGTGATCGTCAAACAAGTGCCACAATTTGGGAGTATAGGTTTAGAAAAGGCTAAAAAACAAAGCACCTTCAACTCCTGACTGCAGTCAAGCAGTTGTGCGTGACACAGCATTTATTTTGCAGCTCTAATTGTTGTGACAAAATGTTGCTTTTCTGATAAATGCCACCCTTCTGGTTTCCTTCAGGTGGGGTGAAACGCTTCACTCATGGGCCTAGCATAGCACATTCTCACCCCAGATGCGACACATCGACTGGTATTCACCGTAAAATAAGCAAAAAAGATGGGGTGTGGTCAGAAGGGGCCAATAGACGCATACACAAATGCCCCTAATGAAAAGAGAAAAGAAAAACACAAATAAAAGACTCACACGCTCACATATCTGATGACGAGGAGTCAGGCTATGAGAAGCAGGGGACAGCACAGCTCCCACAGAGACAAATCACCTCCCAACATCACAGACATGGTGGGTCTGAGGAGAAGGTGGGTAAATAGAAGCCCGGATACATAGAATAAAGAAGGCCATAGACACAGAGGGAGTGGATCAAACACAACGATTGATGCGCTTGTAATTTCTCTGTTTTCTGCTCGCTAGAGATGATGAATCCCTCTCTGGCGAATTTAATCAGACTCCCAACAAAGAGCATGCACACGAGCCGGGCTGCAACAAACCTGTCGTGGGCAAGTAAACAGTGCAGCACAAAGCCAACACAAAGCCAACACAAAGCAGGCATGTATCCGTGTGTGACACCAAGGCACGCGCGTACATTCACACACACGTTTTTCTGTGTTCGTCCATAAACAAACATTAAAGTCAATAAGTTCTGTTTACTTTTTGAGGACACAACAGAAAATGATGCACACGCAGTAATTAGCTAAGATCCTGTGAGAAAGCTTGCATGCATTTCCCGGGGAACAAGGGATTGATTTCCAAGCTGGAAAATGTGTGCATGTCCTTTGCTGGCTCTTTACTGGACATGAAGGCTGCCTCTTTACCAGACTGAATAGATTACAATGCCTCTGCCACACAGATCAATACACGCAAGCTATGGCCAAATGAATTGCTTGTGACAACGCAGAGGAAGACCACAGAACTTGTGAGAAGAGGACTCAACCACGGAGTGGTGGGGGTGGGGGTCATGTATATGTGGCAAGCACGTGCATTGTCCATTGTCTGGATGAATTGTGCATGCTCAAAATAGTCATTGTTAGTCAATAAGCAATTTCAATGTGAGCGGCCTGCTGGATGTAGTGTCTATTAATGTGTTTGCAGCAGACGCCCTTGAAATTTCTCAATAAAATTTGACAAAAAAAAGAGGAAAATCTGGAAGTGGAGAATACAATGTGTGCAAAAATAGAGAGAAAAGACGGGAGAGGGGGAGGGAAAAAGAAAAAAGGGGAAACAAGTGAGTTTGGGGGGTTTCTGTCATCATGATGGATATAGAGAGAGAATAGGGGCTCCCAGAAGGGAGAGGTGTAAAAATAGGATCGCACCTCTCCCTTGACACCTCTCCCTTTCTGCCCATTTATCCAATCACGAGTCTCCTCTCTCGCTCATCACCTATGACTGTCCTCTTCCTCCTCTTCCCCTCTTGGTGCTGTTGCTCAGCCCAGCATCCTTCCTCTCTCCTTCCTCTTCTGCGTCCATTTACTCATCCTCTTACACCTACACCCAACACAGACTAAAAGACAAAAACAACTCTCCATCCCACTGGGTTTTCCTCTTCAGTACACTCAGCTGTAGAGGATTTACTTTTTTTTTTCTTTTTCTTTACTGCGCCGATCCCAGATGACACACTTCTACAGTACACTTTGACTATTTTTTTTTCTTCTTCTTCCCATCAAAACATTATATTTACACCCAGGGACTGCTCGCAGAGCCTCGCGTCGTTTCATCTCGACTGTCTCGCCCCGCTTTGCATTCATGCCGCCGCGCAGATTCAACACGTCGGAGCTAGTGGCCTACGAGGGATACTAATGGAAGCTGTTCAGAGCGACGCTTATTGTCCTGTGTGTCTCAAACGCTCGACGAGCCAAACAGCGCGTAGACCACCGGGGCGGGAATAGAAGCCGTCCTCTGCCGGTTCGCCAGAGTTTTCACCCCAAGTTCTCTCTTGTATTCTTCTTCGGTCCTTTCCCATATCTATCACTTTCTCACTCCTTAACCCACCCACCCATTTCCCCTTCCTCTTCCTCTTCCTCCCCGGAGAGGAAAAACAAACAGCTGTCAGGGTCAGGCTCGCAGATGAATTCCAAACGACTTTGAAGGGCAGAGGGGCCGAGCAACTTTCTCCAGAGGAGAGGTCGGTTACAAACACCGCACGTGCACGAAAAACAAGCGTGCAAACAGCGTCGGATGAATATGTACCGAACCCCGACCCACACACACACACACACACACACACACACACACAAACACACACACACACACACACACACACACGCATACGCACGCACGCACACACAAGCTGTGCAGCTACTCTTTGAATCAATACTGCATCTTAAGTCAGCCTATTGCCTCAAGGTGAAGGCAGCTTGGCGTGTGTGTGTGTGTGTGTGTGTGTGTGTGTGTGTGTGAGGAGCATGCCCAACACTTATTTAATAAAAAATCTCTAGTTAAATGTAGAGGCAGGTGAAGCTCAATGAACAGAAAATGCACTGCTCGCAGGTTTGCTCACTTCTTTTGGCTACGATTTATTTTACAGGATTTATCTCAAGTCCTCCTCTCAACTTTTCTAAAGACACAAGGAGTCAATTTCACCTCCACCGGCTCGCCACCCGTGGCTCAATTTGCAGCTCTCGCTGGGTCAAGATGAGTTGATGAATCACTTTTCATCTTATCAATCATATCGGTGTGATATCTCTCCGTCTCATCTGCTGTCCCAGTCCTCCCTCTATCACTGTCTGTTACCGTTCATCTATCACGCACAAGAGAGACCTCTACGTCATGCAGTGAAGCAAAGCCGATGTTTAATCGAGAAGTTTACATCGCTCTCAATTCTTTTTCTGCCGTTTTCTCTCGAATGGAGTCGATACTGAAGTCTAATTTGATTAACCTACCAAACTTTACATTTATAAACGAGTCGATCTTGATTGAGAGGAACTTTATGTGCAGAGGTACTGACAAATTAAGGGACATTATAGAGGTTCACTGCATTTTGTGTGTCTCTATGTGGTCTGTCACAAAGAGACCATGAAGACATAACTTCATATACTAATACTGACCTGGGTGGATGGTTCTGACTGTCCATTGTTCAGGTGGTGGGCAGTGGAAAGTGGTGACTGTGGCCTCTTGACTAAAAGTGTCACTATGATCAAAACTGACTAGTGGGATTGGATTGATACGTTCAATGTCCAGCTTGTTTCAAGGTGAATTTGTTTTGAGAGCAGCATGTTTCACATGAGGACATCAAGGCTTTTCTCACCTTTACAATAAGTGGTGCTCTGTGTTATGTACCGGACCACGGTGGGTGGACCCACAAGCAGACACAAGGCAGTTCGATTAAAAAAAAAGGCAAGTTTTACTGGATTTCACATGCAGGACGTCAAAAGACAAACTCGCACAGGACAAGGAGTTGACACAGACTAAATACACAAGGGAATGAGACACAGGTGGAAACAATGAGGGCGGGGCTTGCAATCACACAGGAGGGCGGCACACGAGGGGGGAGGAGTCTGGAACGAGAGACAAGGTGAGTGACAGACAACACAACAGACACAGACAGTGAACACAGAACTACCCAGGAGGTCTGGGCGTAACAGTACCCCCCCCTCTAAGGACGGATCCCAGACGTCCCACCAGGACTGGGCCACATAGGGTGGGTGGAAGGGAGCCGGAGGAGGGACTTGGGGCACGGCAGAACCAGTCCGGGTGCCTGGCCGGAGAACGGCCATCAGGCGGGCGGAAACAGTCTGGTGGGCGGGCCGGAGGACGGAAATCGGAACGGGCTGCCGCTGGGGAACGGGACTCGGACTCTGGGGAACGGGACTCGGACTCTGGGGAACTCGGATCAGATCGGGGCGCCGACAGGACACGGGGAGCCGGAATCGACTACGGCCCGGAGGCGTCAGCGAGGTCTGGGGCTGGCAACGGCACAGAGGCGGGAGCCGGGTCTGGGGCTGGCAGCGGCACAGAGGCGGGAGCAGGGACAGGGGACGCCGACAGGACAGGGGTAGCAGGGACCTTGCTTGGAAACAGGGCCTGGAGGGACTCCATCATGTCCCTGAGAAGCCGGTCGTCGTGATGGAGGCGTGGGACAGGCATCGGCCGGACCACCGACTGGAGAGGTGGTGCAGGAATTGGCTGGACCGCCACATGGAGAGGAGGGTCCGGGATCGGCTGGGCCGCCGACGGGAGACGGAGAGCTGGAGCCTTGTCCGGGCGGAGGGCTTGGAGGGACTCCAGCATGTCCCTTAGAAGCTGGTCGTGGTCAGCTGGGAATGACAGCTTACGGCACGGATTGGAGTCTGCTGGGTCCATGTCTTGACGAGTTTGTACTGTTATGTACCGGACCACGGTGGCTGGATCCACAAGCAGACACAAGGCAGTTTGATTAAAAAAAGGCAAGGTTTACTGGATTTCACATGCAGGACGTCAAAAGACAAACTTGCCCAGGACAAGGAGTTGACACAGGCCGTTTCTCAATCAGCGTTCTTCTCTGTACTTGTGTTCTCGTGGACTCGTGAAACGTCATCAGTCGCGGCCCAAGTACTGTTCCAATTCAAAAGTCTGCTTCTCGCCAAGCACGGTGAAAATGCCCGGATGTGACTTGATCCTCCCATTTTACCGGGGATGCATCAGAGCAGACTTCAGCGTACTTGAGAGACATGCTTGATGAGACGACAACCTCGTATCCTGAATATGGACATGTAGCGCCAGGACGGGAGCAAGTTGCAAAATGTATAGATTGATTCACACAAATTGATCCCCACGTAATGTATGCTTTATTAACGCATTCTTAGATTTGCCTGTGACTGTCTGGGGCTGTCGTTGAGATCGGGAAGCCTGTCTTGTGGGTTAAAGGAAAATGTGTTGGAATCACTTTCAAGCCACACATGAGTCGGTTTAAACAATGGCTGACGAAATTCAATTCACTTTTTACCGCTTGGGTAACGTGTCAGTGGGTATGTGCCTGCGTGTGTGTGTGTGTGTGTTGGTCCTTCCAAGTCTTTGAGTTCTGGCAGGAAGATCAGAGGAAATGTGCGTTGTTTTGTTTGTGTGTGTGTGCCTGACGGTATGTGTGTGTGTGTGTGCCTGACGGTATGTGTGTGTGTGAGTGAGTGAGTGAGTGAGAGAGAGAGAGAGAGAGAGAGAGAGAGAGAGGGGTAGGCATGAAAGTGAGATTCTGAGACGTTTGATGTCGAAGAACAGCGTCTGCTGTCTGTCTGCCAACTGCCAACCCTCTATCACCATCCCAACACATGGCCTCTGCAAACTGTGTGCATGTATGTGTATATGTGTATATATATGTGTGTGTGTGTGTGTGTGTGTGTAAGTGGCCTGATTAGGCAGGGACTCGGCTATGTGACACTGCTACGGAGATAGTTAGACTCATAACGTGCACCTCGCTGTGTCACAGTGTAAATGTGTGGGCCAGAGAACGCAAAATAGGATTTTGTTTTTAAGCACATGACAGAGAGACGAAGGAAATAGTAGTGCGCGCG